>PVJH01009841.1:0-76837 GCA_004026705.1 Nesogale talazaci | reverse complement strand
CACACACACCATGATCCCAATTCTACCTTACAAATTCGGACCAGAGGATGTCCACTGGTACAGACAGGAACCAAAAACACCCCTCAGGACCAATGGTAAGAAGGGCAATACTGGGAAAGTGGAAGGAAGGTGGGGTAGAAAGGGGAAACAGATTACAAGAAGCTACATATAACCTCCTCCCTGGGTGACAGACAGCAGAGAAGTGGGTGAAGGGAGACATCAGATGGTGTAAGATATGATAAAATAATAATTTATTAATTATGAAGGGTTGATGGAGGTGGGGGAACAGGGAAGGAGGGGGGGAAATATGAGGAGTAGATACCAGAGAGTCAAGCAGAAATCAAGTGTTTTCAGAATGATGAGGGAAACAAATGTACAAAAGTGCTTGACACAAGGGAAGGATGTGTAAGAGTTGTATGAGCCCCCAATAAAATGATTTAATAATAATTTAACAAATCAAAAAGTGTGGTGAGTCACAGGATACCAACTAGACTTGGAACTATTTTTATGGTCTTGTTCCTTTTTCTTATTTTTGGTGCAGTATAGCTCTGATAAACATATAACTATCCTCTGGTTCTTTAATGTTTCCTCCCCTTATTATGAAGACTTATGTTTTACTTCATTAATATTGTTAGACCTACGTATGTTCATCTGCATAATTAAGATCATTCAATGCAGAAATGCCAGATGGATGACCCTTCAGAAATAGCAAGAGGAGTAATGATTCCCTGAGGATACAGGAAAACAGGGGGGAGTGTAAGAAAGGTAAAGGGGAAGCTAATAGCAATAATATCTGTATAACTCCCCTCAGGAGGTGGTGTAGAATTGTAGGAGAAGGGAAACATTAGATGGAGTAAGATACCACTAAAACATATATACATAATAGAATTTTAATAATAATATATAAATAACAATAACAAGGGCTCCTGTGGGGAAAGATCGGGGAAGGAGAAGATAAAGAAGAGCTGATATCAAAGAGTTCAAGAAGAAAGAAAATGTTTTATAACTGTTTGTAGTAGAAATTGTACAAGTATGGTTGATGTATTTGAGTTATGGGTTATTATGACATTTATAAGAGTTCCCAGTAAAATGATTAAAAAGAGAGATTTAAAAAAAAAAGTCAAGGGGAGCCACAGAAGGAGTCACTTAAAATAAGATGTAAACATAATGAGAGTATCGCCATGTAAATATCTGGGAAAGTGTAAAGCAAGCAGAGGAAACATTTAACTGCAAAGGCCCTAATTGAAACCTGCTAGATAGGTTAAAGTCCAAAGTCAAGGGCACATGTCATGGCCATAAGACACGTAGTTATGTGAAGTTCTTCTCTTTATATTTACAGACAAGATCATATCTGCAGAAAAATCACATCCACGGTGAATATCATAAACAGATATTACAAATCAAATGACAATAGGACCCTTCCTTCTCACAGTACACCATGATATATACATTGAATTGTTGAAAGCTCATGCAGTTCCTAGATATGATTTCCTCAACAGTTATACTTTTCTTATTATATTTTATTAAATTCCTTTTCTTTTTTTACAGGACAAAGCTATTACTTGGAATAGAAGTTTTCTTTGACTAGCAGCCTTTTTCCTCTTGGCACTACCCAAAACAGATTTTAAGATTAAGATTCTTCTTTCTTCAGAAGATAAAGTCTCTAACTCAGTGCTGGATTATGTATTTCCTACAAAGCCGTCACCCCCATAGCTTTCAGGTTTATTTTATTTTAGCTCCTTAGGTGACAAATTCCAGCCAATCTTCTGGAGCAGATGAGAACCCAATTATGAGGGAAGGATGTAAAAGTGTTAAGAAGCATCCATTATTAGCAGTGGGGTGGCTATTTAAAATGCCAGCCTTTTGTTATCTACCTGATGCAATTGGCTGGAGCAGTGCGTTTCATGCCGTACTCACTGTCCTTCCTAAATTGATTGCTCTAAGGTAGCTAATCCCTGTATGCATTCAGAACTGGCATTTATTTTCTGTGACTCTTCACAGTTTTTGGAGATTTTTCATGTGCCTTAATTTCCTGATTCAGGTCTCCCTCTCTCTTGACTTTCTACTTGCTAGACTCAATGGACAATTCAGATTTTTCATAGACCTCAACCGTCTGCCTTGTACTGTGAACAATATGGTATGTTCCCTTCACTCTCTTTTCTTGGCTTTCCTGTTGAACATGTCTTCCTGGACATACTCAAATGTTGGTGTTCCTGGGACTGGTCCCTAAGGAAGACCACGGAAGAATTGGTACATACGAATTAAGGCAAAGAAGTAGTGAAAGCACCGTGGGCTGCCAGGAGAACTGACATATCTCTCTCGGAAGAAGTAAAGCCAGAATGCCTCTTAGAAGTGAGGATGATGGGACGTGACCTCGAGTTCTTTGGACACTTCATCAGGAGAGGTCAGTCCCTGGACAAGGACAACATGCTTGGTAAAATAAAGGGTCAGGAAGAAGGAGAAGGAGAAGAAGGAGAAGGAGAAGGAGAAGAAGGAGAAGGAGAAGGAGAAGAAGGAGAAGGAGAAGAAGAAGGAGAAGGAGAAGAAGACAACCTTGGACAAGACAGATTGCTACAGAGACAGCAATCATGGGCTCAAACAGAACAATTGTGAGGTGGACGCAGGACAAGGCACTATCTCATTGTGTTGTATATAGGGTTGCTACGGAGTCAGAACCAACGCAGTGGCACCTAACAAGAGCAGAATCTATTTGTCTGTTTCTTATGAGATCACAATGACCTTATGGTTGAGTGTTTTGCCATACATATTCCAAGGGTCCCCAAATGTGGACTGTTCTCCAATCTTGACCACTCAAGTCCCCACTGGCCTGGCTCTGGTATTGAATTGTCGGGCCTCACAGATACCTTGATATAAACAATCCAATGACCATATGATTTTACATCCAGTGTCTTTGCACGTGATTCTTGCTAATGACTTTCATTCCTTCATTACCATTGGCTCACTTTGTAAGCTATTAAAATTGTTATTGGCATGCCCTCTCATCCTTTCCAAAATGCCATCACTTTCTCCTCTGTACTGCTGCTGTAATTAGCATAGATCCTTACTTCCACAGGAAAATAAGATATTTTTCCATGAGCTACGATCATTGAAAGTATTTCTTTAAGCTCCCCCAGTGCCTACGAAAATGGCAAGGAGAGAAGAAAGGAGGACAAATGACTGAAGAAGGAAGACAATGGGAGAGAAAGGGGAAAAGGAAAGAGGGAGAAAAGGTTATGGGAGATTTTCTAGGGGGCTTCAAAAATCTTGTGGGAGGGAATCTATTATCTTTTCTTCCATTTCCCATAAATATTTTGAAACCCCTTCAAATTTTATTTTCAAAACCCTGATTTTATAAATGAAAAAAAAAACAGGTTTGGAGAAATGATAAAACTTTCCAAGATTCCACAGCTTGATCCACTGCCATAAAATCTAGTCCCATTCATCGCGACCCAATAGGACAGAGCAGAACTACTCCTTTGGGTTTCCAAAACTTTAAATCTTTGCAGAAGCAGAAGTCTCATTCTTCTCCCTCAGAGCAACAGATGGGTTTGAACCAATGACTTTGCAATCAGTGTGTAGCCTACTACTTTACCAGAGTGGGAGGATCTCTCTAACTACTCTGTTCCTAGATTCCAAAGCTAGAAACTTTAACCCCTAAACTGATACACAGTCAATAGGTTTCAAATATCTTGCACATTGTCCCTGTGTTATAAGTATCTTCCCTGTGTCACTTCTTCTTGTTTTTCCTGAAAATGGCATGGATATTTTTAAAAGATAAACCAAGAAGGATAATGCTCTTGACCCATATGTAAACACCCTAGGCTTCTTAGAGCTTCAGGGGCAAAAAGTATGTTGATCTCACTGGTCAACAGGAAGTCATCTAAGCACTTATCAGACAAATTATATCAGATAGATGGTATCCAGAAAGAATCAGTTGGGTAACTATGTCCCTGGTGCACAATCCCAACTGGACAGCTGAGAAATGAAAGCATATAAGAATGGCTGATGGTGCCCAGCTATCAAAAGATGTGCGTCTGTGCTTTTAAAGACATGAAAGTGAATTAGTGGCCATCTAGCTAAGAAGCAAGCCCACATGGAAGAAGCACAACAGTCTGTATGGCCATCAGGTGTCAAAGGGATCCAGTATCAAGCATCAAAGATTGGCGTTCAGATTGGGGACCCAAAGCCCATCAATAAGTGAAAAGATTTCCTCAAAAAGGGGTTGCAGCGAGGAGATGAGCCAGTCTAGTGTAGTAGCAATGAAATGTTCTCAAATGCTCCCTCCTACCGCCTATCATTATCCCAATTATGCCAGACAGGTTTGGCTAGACCAGGGAATGCACATTAGAGCCGAAAATGTGGAAATTTAGGCTAGATAATACCTTGAGACTAGTGGGGAGTGGTGACACTGGGAGGGTGGAGGGATGGTGGAGTAAAAATGGAGAAAAAATTTCTTGGATCTACATGTGACCTCCTCTCTGGGGTGTGGAAGGGAGGCGGTGAGTGAAGTGACACATTAGACAGTGTAAGATATGAAGAGGTAATAACTATTTGTAAGTTATTGGAAGTTCATGGGGGAGGTGAAGTGGGAAGGGGAAATATGGGGAGTTGGAATTTTAAAGAAAAAGAACTAGAGGAAAGAGGAAGAGGAGCTTATGCTGGAGGAGTTCAAGTAAATAATGTAAATGAATGTGGCAACATGTATACAAATATGCTTAATACGAACGATGTATTAAATGTTGTAAGAACCCCCAATGAAATCTATATTTTAAAAAAAAGAATGGCTCACTCTTGTCCCTGGCATTTCAGGGACTGCTTCCCAGCTTTCTCAGCCTTTTCATCCACTGCTACATGGATGAGGCCCCTCTATTGCCTGCAAAATGGAAAATTCAGTGGGGAAAAGGGAAGCATCTGCAGTTGTTGTCCTACTGAACTTTTTCATCACAATGGAATAGTCCCAAAGAAGACAGGAAATGGAGAAGGCACTAACAATTCTCACTCCTCACTGGAACTGCCTCCTCTGAACTTGTTTCCATGGGCACAATGTAGCAAGAGAAGACAGAATCCTGGTCCTGCAATGAGTAAGCACTCAACTTTTAATCATGAGGTTAGTGGTTCACATCCATCAGCAACTCCCATTGCAGAAAGACAGTGCTGTCTGCTACGATAAAGCTTATGCTTTGAAAACCCTATGGGGCAGTTTTACACTGTCCTCAACAGACAGGCTGGCCAGCAGTCCTGAAAACTCAGCCCGTTGTCATTTATTTTCGTAATTGGGGATTTTCTTTCCTCGTTGACAGGAAATAGCTACAAAGACACGTTCACTAGGAGGGGAGAATAGAGCAGCAGGGAAGGGTGAATGCAAGAAGATAAAGATTTTCGAGCAATTACATTCCAAGATGCTTTTTACTTCAATCAGGCTTTTTGGAGAATGTAGCCACCAAGGTGGCCCGAAGTTCAGGTCTACCTGAAAAAGGGAGCTTGCCCTTTAGCTACAGAAAATTCAGGATTTGACAGCTCCTCACTGAGGTCACCTCAGATTAAGGGCTAAGGTTTGCTCTTCCAGAGAACCCCCACCTAATAACCGGAAGGGTATGGCAGCATACTTAGACATGACTGTTCAATCACGGCAGGATTCCTCCAGGAGGCCAAACCCTACTGAAGAGTTACTTTATGTTGACCAAGGGTGTGTAAGATCTGTACCATGCTGGGAGACTTCTCTATGCAGCCCCTTTTATCTTCCACAGTTTTACACCCCACCCCCAGTCCACCTCTCACACCCTACGGGCTCCAGCTTATCTGACACAGTGACCCCCACGGCCCCCACTTTCATTTCATTTACCTTCTCTTACAAGTGATTTCTATTCTCTGTAGTTCTACTTGACAGAACCCTGCTGTCTCATGGTGAGAGCACCACGCTTCTAAATGAGAAGTTGGCCGTTTGAAACCACCACCAGCCTCTCTGGTGAAGACTGATGTGACAGTCACTGCTCTAAAGAGTCATAGCCTGGGAAGCCCACTAGGGCAGTTTGAGGTTGTTGTGTGTTGCCTTTTAAATTTAATTTAATTTATTAGTTTTTAATCATTTTTTCAGGGGCTCTTACATCTCTTATAATATCCTATACATCAAGTGTATCAAGCAGATTTGTATATATGTTGCCATCCTTATTTTCTAAACATTTGCTCTCTATTTGACCTCTTAATATCAACTCCTCTTTTTTTCCCTCCATCACCCTCATCCCACCCTCATAACCCTTTGATAAATTATAAATTATTGTTGCTTTTGTATCTTACACTGAGTGCTGTCTCCCTTCATCCATGTTTCTGTTGTTCTTTCCATGGGGCTGGGGGGACAGGGATTATGCATCGATCGTTCTCATTGGCTCCCTCTTCCTCCTTTCCTCCCCTGACCTTCTCCTTATCCTCCTGGTTTTGCTACTCCCATTTCTGTTCCTGAGGATTTTATCTGACCAGAATTCCATGTGTCATGAGCTCTTATCTGTAACAGTGCCCATACTCTGGTCTAGCCCACAGTGAAAGGGAGGACTGGGGTCATGGTAGTGGGTGGTGAGAAAGCCTCAAAGAACCAGAAGAATACTGTAGGTTTCGTTGGTGCCATAATTGTTCCCTGCTTCATTCATCCCATCTTTGTGATCCTTCTGTCAGGGACTGTCCTATTGTCTGCAGGTGCACTTTAGCTCTCTACTCCAACACCCCTCATTATCAACAACATGTTTTTGTTTTGTTTTGGATCTTCTGGTACCTGTTATCTAATTCCGTCAACACCTCATGATTGCACAAGCTGGTGTACTACTTCCATGTGGGCTTGTTGCTTCTCTGGCAGATGGCCATGTGTTTAACATCCCGTTTTTAAGAGGTTAGGCCCTATATTTTTTCATAGCCAGGCACCATCAGCTGTCTTCACCATATTTGCTTATGTATCCATTTTGTCTTCAGGGATTGTGTCAGGAGGGTGAGCATCACAGAATGCCAGGTTATTAGAACAAAGTGTTCTTGCTTGAGGGAGGGCTTAAGCAGAGGCCCAAAGCTCATCCACTTCCTCAATGTATTGCCACATAAATAGAGGTGCATAAGCCAAGACCCCTAATGAATTAGTGCATTTACATAAGTGTACACCTTTGTTTATAGCTCTATCCATAGCTTTGCTTCCTAGGTTTTTCCTCTGTTTCCCATTACCTTCCTCTAACCCCACTATCATGCTAGCCCTTCTTCTGCCTCTTAATCATTCCTCTCAGCTGGTCTGCTGTTGCCCTGACATCACCGGAATCTCTATGTACTCCTCCTCATAGCTTTAAATGCCCTCGTTTTTCCTCTGTCTGTGATGTCGCTTGCTCGCCGCTCCTTCCCCCTGCCTCCTCCTCCCCTGAGGTCCCATTGCTTTCTTCTCAGGCTTGCTTCCCATGCCTGTCTCATGTTGCAAGGCAAAACAGCAATAACAGACAAATCAAAAAGAAAGCAAAATATTAACTAAAAAGAAAAATTAGCAAAACAAATGCTCCCCAACATCCTACATAGTTCCAGGTCTATCTGCTCACCTTTACAACTATCTCCCCATCAGTTCTGGGGGGGTTCCACAAACGGCCTCTCCTAGCCTGAAGTCTCATTTGGGGCCTCCCCAGGGGGCTTGTAGCTTGGCTTTGCTGCCATGGAGGATCTGTTATGTTCCCTTCCTGGTTTGCCTCCTTATAGGGGTGATCAGACCAGACTCACTCCTTATGCCTCCAGTACTGTCCTCTGGTGCGGTATGCTCCAGTGAGTGGAGACCACATCTTGGACTGTAGCTGGCAAGTCCTCTCTGTGCCTTAGCAGGTCCATGCTGGGACATCATCCTCCAGGCTTGGGATGCCAGTGTGGGACTTAGTCCTCCCTCTCTCTTTTTTCTTCTGCGTTTGCTTCTGTGTGTGTGTGTGTGTGTGTGTGTGTGTGTGTGTGTGTGGCAGGCCAGCCCCTCTTCCCAACCTGCAGCGTTAGTGTTGTCTTCCATAGCACATACTTCTAGGGAGGGGAACAGTTTGCCTGTGATTGGTGCTGACCCTATTGACCCCTCTGTTCATGAGTTGCTCCATGTGGGAACGTTGCCCTAAGGTTTGGCACACGCTGGTGGGGTCTGCACTCACACTCCCGTTTCTGTGGAGACATAAACAGTACCCTCCCCTGGATGGTAGTTTTCTCCCCTACCCTCTCTCCCTGATCGGGCAGATTTATCTGTTCTATGGGTTCCCCGTGGCTTCGAATTGGCTTGATGGTAATACATTGATTCTGAGTGACTTTTCAATTCGAGCATATTTTTGTTTGGCTTATTTGATGGTATTTTTACTGTTTATTGCTTTGCATCCATCACCAACCAGAGGTGGAGCGTGGCCTTAGTGGGATGAGATGTGATTTTCAAAAGGCAGCTACTGACCATATGTACTAAAAGAGAAACTATGTCCTAAAGGATGGTCTTTCAGACTAACAGAAAGCCTCCATAACCATTGTTTGGTTTCCAGTTGCACATGTGTGTACACACAGCGTGATCTCTAAAGAGCTGTCTTTATCTTGTTGCCACTTTCCAATTTGCTCGTGTTCAACTCTTCTACTCCACTCCTAAAAAATGTATATGTGGGTTAAGGCACTTAAATATTGAGTTCTAAAATTATAGGGTACTGCCACCGCATTTAAGATGAAATACAGGGCAAATGGGTTTTTTTGCTTTTTTTCTTTTCAAAATGTAGTCTATTTTTTGCCTCTTTTAATCTCATTACCAGCTAGCTAGAGACTATCACTTGATAGTCCATTTCCAAGAGTGGTAATAAGAGAGAAGAACTCCCTTGGTGGTGAGAGGGCGGAGGAGACAATTACAGGGAAGAAGGAGGATGAAATGTCCCCCATGGGTTGGTAATGGATGCTACTGGTGTTCCACCCACATTCTGTTCCCCTGAAAGTGCACCCACCCCCAGCTGATGTGCATTGTAGCTGCTTTATCTCACTGACCACTGGCCCTTCATTTATAAAACTGCCCCCAACTGCATCAGAGCTGCCGATGTCTGTCTGCTCTGGGCTATAACCATGCCCAGACTCACCCAGCAAGACAAAATTAGGAGCACTCATATTTTCCCATAGCTAAATTCTTTCCTTTTAACCAGTTCTTTATCTCATGTAAAAGTCTCCAATATGGGGTTGAGCACCGGTGGAGTAGTGGTTGAGTGTGGGACTGCGGTCCACAGGCTTGGCGGTTCAAATCCAGCAACAGCTCTCCAGGAGCAAGGCAGTGATGCCCCCCAAAACAAACCAGAGGGCAATGATGCCCCCCAAAACAAACAAACAAACAAAAGTCTCCTACATGATAGTTGGGGGAAGGAAGTTTTCAGGAACTAGAGGAAAGTTGTATGTTTCATAACTACGTCACTGCACCTTGACTAGCCCATCTCCCCACCGTGACTCCCCTATAAGGGGGGTGTCCAAATGCCCACAAATGGGCCTTGGGTTCCCATCCTGCTCTCCCTCTCAGTCTTAGTGATGTCATTGTCGTTCTTTGATGCTTGATATCAGCTCCCTTTGACCCTTGGTGACCACACAGGCTGGTGTGCTTCTTCCATGTGGGATTTGCTGCTTCTGTGATAGAGGGCTGCTTGTTTACTGTCAAGCCTTTAAGACCCCAGATGCTTTATCATTTGGTAGCTGAGCATCATTGGCTTCCTCCACTCTGTTTGCCTCTGCACCCTGTCTTCAGCGATCCCTGTCAGGATGGTGGGCACATGATGACATGATTTTGGTTCTTTGATGCCTGACACCTGATTCTTTCCACCCGTCATGGCCGCACAAGTTGGTGTGCTTCTTCTAAGGTGGGCTTTGATGCTCCTGAGCTACATGACTGCTTGTTTACCCTCAAGCTTTTAAGACCTCAGGTGCCTTATCTTTTGATATCCAGGTACCATCAGCTTTCTTCACCACTCTTGCTCATACCCCCACATATCCTGAGTGATCATCTCAGGAAGGTACATACATACTGATATGATTTTTTTTTCCTGTTTGTTGCCTGAGACCTGATACTTTTGACACCTTGTGACCACACTGACTGGTGTGCTTCTTCTGTGTGGGCTTGGATATTTCTCAGCTAGATAGCCATTTGTTTATCTTCAAACATTGAGGCCCCCGACACTTTGATAGCCGGGTGCTATCAGCTTTCTTCACCACATTTGCTTATGTATCTATTTGACTTCAGTGATCATATTAGGCCAGTGAGCATCATGGACCACCAGATTATAACTATCATGGTCCCTATTCTACCATACAAATCCAGCTGGACTAGAGAACTTACACTGGTAGAGATGGGAACTGGGAATATGGGGAACCCAGGACAGACAAACTCCTCAGGACCAGTGGTGAGAGTGATGTTACTGGGTATTTGGAGGGAGGGTGAGGTAGATAGGAGGAGAAAACTAAGTCAATTAATTAAGTCAATTAATCCATTAAGGTTGTACACATAACCTATCTGGGGAACAGTCAGCGATGAGTGGGCGAGGAGAGATGCCAGGAGGGTAAGATATGACAAAACAATACTTATAAAGTATTGAGGGTTGGTGGGGGAGGGGGAGCAGGGATAGAGGTTAAGGGAAGGGGCCTGATACCAAGGGCTTAAGTGGAAGAGCAAATGTTTGAAGGATGATGATGGCAGCATGCTTGTGAAGGTGCTTGGCACAGTATATGTATTTATGTATTGTAAAAAGTGATGAAAAAGCCCCCAATAAAATGATTTGTTAAAAAAAAGTCTCCTACAATAGTGAAGTTAGACAATGCTTGTACTGGATCCCTGGGGGTACAGAGGTTAGAGAGTTCTGCTGCTCACTGACAGGCTGGGGATTTGAACCCACAAGGTGATCTGTAAGAAATAATAAAACACCTGTGAAGCAATTCTACCCAGTCCTTTACCCTCTCTATAAGTCAGAATCAACTCAATGGTAGTCATTTTTGTTGTTATTGTTGGGTTTTTGTTGTTTGTTTAATGGTCATGATATTGATACGACTGATGAGAAAATTGATTGGAGCCTACCTTTAATTCACATTAGAAGAAAGGTTAACTTATTCCTCTACTCACTCAATATTAACCCATTAAGCGTACTCATGGTAGGCCTCTATGATAGGCACAGAACTCAAGAATAGAAGAATGCCCTGCTTATTTTCAGAGACAAACCACCCCAACACTGAATGGTTGAAACACGGATGGCATCTACTATGCTTATGAGTCTGCGATCAAGTCAGAGGTTAATGAGGAGAGTCCGTCAACTAGAGCAACTCAAAGACTGGGGGCTAATATCATCCCACTTCTCACACCTAACAATATGGTAGCTGATACTGTTGGCAGTTGAACCCTCTATTGAAGCTGTGATTGAAACTACTCCCAGAATCTTTCACGTGACTGCTGGGCTTCCTCAAACCATGGTGGTTGGGTAACCCCAGATGACCAGGCAGAAGAAGTATTACACTTTCATGATGATGATGATGATGATGATGATGATGATGATGATGATGGTGGTGGTGGTAATGGTGGTGATGATGAAGAAGAAGGTGAAGAAGAAGAAAGATTACAGAGAACATTTTTTTTCATTCAGCAATTATACATATTTCATTTTGTGGTCCTGTTTGCAGTCCTATCAGTGTAAGAACACTCTTTTTTCCCTTTTGAATCACTTGGCTTTCATTCATCCCACTTCCCTGTCCCTTCCAGCATTCTGAGCTTGGTTTGGTGGGGAATGCTGCGTTTTTGATCTTATAGGTGGGTTGTACAGAGGACTATATTCCTCCCTGGTGGGATTATTTATTTCATAAACTTGTCTGTTGTTTGGCTTGTTGTTGGCAGCTAAAGTTGGTTGGATTCAATTCTAGGATTGAATGGTATCTAAAAATTATAGACATGTGGGGTTCCACCAGTCTGTATCTTATGGTCATTTCTTTCTTTTCTTCTTTTGGTCATTTTTATTATGGTCATTTTTGCTCTGTAGTCTTTTACTCACGTTCCTCTCAGCCTGTGGCTTTTCTTTGCTCTTGGTCATACCACACAGCCCACCTCTCTTATTTTGTCCCACCTTCCCCTGTACCCACATTGGTGTGTCCAGTCTCCAGAGAGGGCTTTGCCACCCCGCAACCCCCACTTGCCCCTGGTAACTTTCAAAGAAGGTTGTTGTTGTTTTCTGTGTAAAAAACATGCCTTTTCTTGACATGTCGGTGTAGTGATTTTGTGTAAAATACCGCGCACTAACCGATTGCACAACTGGAGCTTCAAGTAGTGATTTCATACATTTTTCCTTTTAAAATTTTAATTCTCCTTCCTCTCCCATTGATAACTATCAAAGAATGTATCTTTCAGTGTGCATTTTCCTGACTTTTTGCAATACAGAAATAGTGGTTTCACATAATATTTGTCTATTTGTGAAGGAGTTATGTCATTCATCATAATGTCTTTTACATTCATCCTTGTTATGAGGTGTTTCACAATTTTTTCACATTGTGTAGTATCCCATTGTGTATAAATAAAATAGTTTGTTTCCTCCTTCATCTAATGATGAAAACGTGGGGGTTATGTTTTGTTTTGTTTTTCTATGAGTTTGGGGATTTGGGGTTTGTTGTTGTTGTTTTAATCTTTCAGTGACCACAAGTGTGCATACATTGTGCACTTACATTATGGTTCTTATTTCTCTACGAGATTACGAGATCATGGTATTTCTATCTCCTGCTTTCCAATAAATTGCCATACTACTTTCCACAGTAGCTATAACATTTCACAACTCTACCAGCAACTAAGAGATCCAGCCTCTCCATATCCTCACCACAGTTTTTGTTTTGTTTTGTTTTGTTACTTTGGTTTCTGATTTTCTGCTTTTCTTTGTTGTGTTTTAAACTTTACTGGTAATGGTGGGCAAAATAATACCTAATTCTTATTTTTATTTGCATCTCTTTAGTAGCTAGTGATTATAGCATATTTCTATGTGTTCTTTTGTCATCTGTATGTTCACATTGATGATGTGGCTCTCCATATCCTCTGAATATTTTGTTGTTGTTATTGTTGTTGTTTTGTTTTTAGGGGGGGACATCACTCCCTCTAGTGGTCGTCGGCGCTACCCAGTGCTGCTCCTGAGAGCCGCCGCTGGATTTGAACTACAAAGCCCGCTGGCCGCAGGACCACACTCAACCACTTACGCCACTGGGGCTCAGCCCTCCTCTGAACATTTTAAAATTGGATTGTTTGTCTTTCTGTGTTGATGTATTGAAGTTTCTTATAAATTTTAGAGATCTATTCCCTGTCATATATGCCCTTGTTATTGTTGTTGTTATTATTATTATTATTATTATTTTAACCTGTAGAATCTCTTCTTATTTGGAGAAGTCTTTTGATGTTCATAAATATTTACTTTTTAGAAGATGACAGTCATTTATTTTATCTTCTATTGTTATACATATTTAGTATGTTTTATCATCTATGCCATCAATTAGAGCCCCTAAGTTTGCCACTATTATTTTTTAATCTGATGACCTTTATAGTTTGGATTTTCCAATTAGGTCTTTGATTCATCTTGAACTAGCCTTTGTATATACTGTAGGGTATAGCTATTGCTTCACTTTTCTGCAAATGATCCAGTTTAGCTAGCATTGTTTGTTAAAGAAATGGTCTCTTTCCAAATTGATGAATGTCAATTCTTTGTCTATATCTCTGGATTCTCAATTCTGTCCCATTTTTCCTTGTGTCTATCATTGTATCACTCACTACCAAACTGCTTTAACTACTGTGGCTCAATAGTGGGTTCTGAGATGTTATTTCCTTAGTTCTGTTAGGACATTGCTCATTTCATTTCTTTTTTGTTTGTTTCAGTTCTTATTTATATTTTTTGCCCCTTATCCTTTTCCTTTGTTATATTTGCAAGTGGATGGTCAATTTGATGACTTCTTTTGAAAAATCAACTTCTCATCATATTGACTGTAGTATCTTTTATTTTGTTTATTTGTGCCCTAAGCTATAGCAGTTTTGTTGTTGCTGTTCTGGTGACGGCAAGCTTTTTGCCTCTCCTATTTATAATTCTTGGAATTGTCTTCTTAAGATTGATTTTAAGTCCTGCTTCTTTTTGAATATGTGCATTTATTGTTTCAAGGTGACCTCTGAGCCCGCTTTAACTATCTTTGATAACCCATTGGTGAGAGGGAGGAAGGAGGGAAAGAGAGGGATCCCTGCTCTAGCCAGCATACACAAGCACACTTTTCCTGCCCAGCAGCTGATGTCTTCTGTAGCATAGAATGACTAGACTAAGCAGAAACTTGAAAGCAATCCCATATGGTTCATAGGAAGGAATTACATGTGTTCTCCTATACCTTGGGCCTTTGCAGATGCTTCCCCTCTCATAGTCTCACTTGCCTTGGTTTTTTTTTCAAGTACTTGGTATTTATCCCATAAGATTATTTACTATGCATGATTAAGTTTCAAGATTGTCTTCTTGTATAGTTTCTTCAGGAGCTTACCTACACATCAAATTCATGACAGTCAATGGCAAGTATAGCTAGGTAGAAAATCCATCTACACATCTCTCTTGTGTACACACAGGAAAAAAATGTGGCTTTTTTTTTTTCAATAAATAGCTCAAGCTCATTCACTTCCACGGAGGCAAGGCTGACTCCTAGTGACCCTGGAAGACAGACTAGAACTGCCTCCGTGGCTTTCTGAAACATTCTGTCTTTCTGGGAGTAGAAAGCCTCATCATTGTCCTATGGAGCAGCTGGGAGTTTCAAGCCACTAATCGTCTTGCAAACCAAATAACCTGTCACCCACTACATCACTGGGGCTACTTCATAAATAGCTCATCTACTTTTTCTTTCATACGCCTCCTCCTAAGAAACCACCCTCTCTGCCTTTCCCTAAGGGACCACCTACTCTCAATAGGTATCCCTTTCAGGCCTAAGTTTGTTCACGCCACTGGGGAACCAAAGGTACTGAAGAGATGTCCACTCCAGGCCACACATGCCTCTGATCATCTGCCTCCTCCAATACCAATACCATCTCCATCTTCTATCTCTTCATCACCCCAAGGACTAGAAAGAGCAGACTTTCCACTCCAACACAAAAGTCTATGACCCAGTCTACTAGACCTCTTACTGTGTTAAATTGTTAGCAAAATTAATTTAAAATATTTTTTTATTTTAACCAAAGCTGTTCTTCAAGCCTGTCCCTGCCATCTATCATCAAAATGATTCTGCATAACAAACAACCACGAAACCTCAGTGGTATTCTTCATAAGCATTATTGAGCTCAGGAGTCTGGAGACTGACTAGGGATTTAGCTGATTGAGGTTGGGTTCCACTGGAGTGGCTCAGCTGGCAGGACGCTGCTCTACTTGTTTCTCTTCTCCCAACTGGGTATATCGGACTAACCCACACACATTATTTTGAAGAGAATGGCAGAGTGCAAGGAGCATTCTTTGTGCACACACATGCAATAATATTTTAGCCTTTGTTTGTTGCAGGTCTGCTAATATCCACTTGGCCAAAGACAGTCCCTAGCTATAGGGACATACATGTCCCTCTATTCACGATGAAAGGAATCCTGTTGGTATAATGGTTTAAAGATAAGGATGCTAACTGAAAAGTCAGGGGTTCAACCCCATGAACACTCTGCAAGAGAAAAGTGAGGTCTTTGGTCCCCTTGAAGATTTACAGCCTTCAAAACATTATGAAGCAGGCCTACTTGATCTTATAAGGTCATTCTGAATTTGAATTGATTCTATGGTAGTGGGTGGCTTTATTCACTAAGAAGTGACCTGGAGAAACTCCTCACTAGTGAGAGTGTAAAGAACTAGAATGTGAACATGGAACTTGTAAAGAGTGACTCTTTTTGAATGACTGTTCTAAAGCCTACCTTCCTACAATGCACCCTGAGGCAGATAATGGCACTGGACCAACATAGACAGTGACCCATATTACAGAACCAATTATACATCCATTTCTCTCCATTAGGTTGCAATTTCCTTAAGGTCGGGAGCTGTATTGCATTTATCTTTGTAACCCAAGAGACCTACAAGTGGTATTTTTGGTAGATTTTATGCTTAAGTTCTCATTTCAAGACCTTTGGTTGACAATAAGAGGACTTCTAAATTTAAGCATGAATATGTCCCCCTAAAAATCCATATCCAGTCATGAGACTATATCAAGCCTTTTGCTTTACCAGGCCCTCTTGTTTGGTTGCTAACCCAAAAGGTCAGTTGTTTGAATTCACCCAGGCACACTAGAGGAGAGAAACTTGGTGAACTTCTCCAGTAAAGATTGTAATCTAGAATACTGCACCATAGACATAAGAAACCACTACCTAAGGCATTTGAGGTTTCCATAACTAAATACCACAAGTGAATGGCTTTAAAAAACAGATGTTTTCCTGTAACAGTTCTAGGATGAGAAATATACAAAGTTCAGGATGCCATCCACGTCCATTCCTCCTGTGGATTTTGAAAAAGGAGCTGTTTTCTGTCTCTTTTCTGGCTGTGGGCAATCACAGTGTTCCTTGGCTGGTACATATAGTGCCATCAGCACATGACATCTTCCTCCATGTATGGCTTTCATTTCATGTTGTTCCTTTTCTTTTATAGACACCTGTCTGTAGAATTAGGGCTTATCCTTTTCCACTATGCTCTTGTTGACCTGACTGGCAACATGTTAAAAAAATTTTTTAAGAGAAAACCCTGTTTCTCCAAGCAAGATGATATTTCCAGCTCCCAATAAAAAAGGCCACTGCCACTATGTGTATCTGAGTCAGAGCAACCTTTGAACTATAAATCTATGTGGAAACAGACAACCTCAAAGTTATCCCTCTGAGTGGTTGGTGAGTTTGAACTCAAAACCTTGAAGTTAGTAGTCCACCAACTATGCAACAGAACTACTAGGACTTCATTTATAGCTCCAAGAGTTAGAATTCCAAACTTTAGAGGAGCATAGTTCATGTCATCACAATCACTTAACTCAGGTCCACTAGCAGTGAAATCATTACCATAAGCCAAGCCAAACTAGCACAAATAATATCTCATATCTTGTATCCCCCTTTTTGGCATGCTCTATGCCTTATACTGTTTTATCAAAGCCTGCATCATCAAAACCTGAGTCATTATGAATTTATTTCCTAAGACAAATGTATTTATTGCTCATTATCAATCTTCCCACATGAAAACGTGAGCTCTACATGGATAGATCCTCTGTTTTGCTCATTACTGTATCCTAAGCATTTAGAATACCTCCTGAAATATAAAATGGGTTGAATCGATGCCAGGACCAAGTAAGTGATTCAGTCCACTTAAGCTGTCTTCTATTACTTGTCCCTAAAAGTCTGTCAATACAGAGTCCAGAACATATTTATGGAAGGAATATGCAAATGAAGGAGCAATGAGAGAAGACACATAGAGCTATACCCAAACATTCAATACCTCTCCTGTGAAAAACCTGCTCGAGCCATTCTGTGTGGTTCCAGAAAAGCAAACACTACAATCCAAGCTGACTCAGAGTGACTGCTCGCGAGCTTCTGAGACGACTGCAATTGTGTAAGGGAGTAGAATGCACAGTCTTCCTCCTGAGATGCTGCTAGTGGTTTAGAACCACCCACTTGTAACCCCTCTCCCACCAGGGCTCTTTGTGGTCCCTGAAGAAGTTATCATAAGGCTCGACAGACTGAAAAACTCCTTAACAAGCTGTTCAAGATGACTGGAACTTACACGGTGATGATGGCCTTCCATCACTAGTGGTACAACAGGTGAAGTGGGGCTACCAGTGGGCACTAGAGAGCATCCTTCCGACAGTAACAGGTTAGATGCTGAATGTCTTTTCTTTATATAATGCATCCCTTATCTATTTTACTCCTTTCTAGTCCTGGTTTTGAGACTTACAGGTCTGTAACTTTGGGCATGGCACTTCTCCTCTGAAAATTTCAGTTTACATAAATGCAAAGAGTGGAGATTGGAGTAGATAAATAAAGCATCCAAAATCTACCTTTAATGGGTCGAGCCCCAGTGGCGTAGTGGTTGTGCACGGGACTGCGGCCCACTAGGATGGAGGTTCAATTCCAGCTCCACAGGGGCAAAGGCTGGGCCTCCTGCTCCCTCCACCCGGGCAGCGATGCCCTAAAAAAAATAAAAAATAAAAATAAATAAAAATCTACCTTTAAGAGTGTGGTTTCTGTTGTAGCTTAACAATATTCTTGGGTTAGTGGAATTTTCATAATATCAGAGTATTTTACATTACAAAGGATATATGAGGAGGCTTCAGAACATTTGTGGAAAAGGGAATTGGTGTGTGTTTTCCAATAACTTTATGAAGCCCTCTAGTGTGCTGTCATTCTTTATTCACAGATTAAAAACAAACACACACAAAATGAAGATTCAAAACTGTTCTAAGTTTCAGAACAAGGCAATTCTGGACTTTGGTTTCTAACATGTGAAGCATGACACCAACTTGTCAAACTCAGAGCTTATACATTCCTCCAGGGTAAATAAATTCTCAGGCAATATGAGATTTCATAACTTTCCACTCAGATCACATACTTTGCAAATACATGTAGGGCCATTTCCCACTGCCTCTCAGTGCTAAATATCACTATGTAGCTGGACATTAAACAACAATAATAGCAACAACAAGTCCTAAAGTCTTTTTCTGAAATGGAATGAGCTTGTGTCATTTATGCAAGATCATTCACAGCTTGGCTGTCAGGGTCTAGTGTTGTCCACTTGATTTCTAACACACAGTGACCCTGCACAGCAGAGAGCAGAGCGTCCCCATAGGGTTTTCTTGGCTGTTATCTTGACAGAAGCAGATTGTGAAGTCTATTTCCCATGGCTGGGTGGGTTACTGCCAACTTTTAAGTTAGCAGCCAGTGTCGTATCATCAAGACTCTTTCACTCAGAGCTAGTAAGTGGCAAAACTTGAACTCAGCTTAAATGAGTCCGAAAGTACTCTCTATAAAGAGCAGCTATGAGTCACAATCAACCCCATAGCAGTGAGTTTGCTTGGAGCATATATATATATATATATATATATATATATATATATATATATATAATCCTGGAAGTGGTGAAAATAATGACTCGATTCTAGCTCATTCACATTTTCAGAGGACTATAACTTTTTCTTACTTTGAATTATTAGAAAAATTATTAGGCCTATCATTTCTTTTCTGGTTTCCTCCCACTCCATACCCCTTTGAATATCCAGAAGAATTATTGTGCTGTCATTATAGTTTTCTATACTGATTTTTGCTTGATGAATCTATTAGCTATTTTCATAATAATATTGTGAAACAAAAAAGAGCCTAAGACAACAATCATTTACTGTTACAAACAAAGGGTCAATTAGTATGGCTCAGCTGCAAACTACTATTGTACCTTGGAGATATTGGGAGTTTGATTGTAGACAAACTCAATAAGGTGAATATCAAAGTAAGTCATATTTTTGGGGGGGAAGTTCTCAGTGCATATAAACATTATGTTTGGATTGTAATCTTTTAGGTATACAATAACATATTTAAAAAGTCTGAAATATTGTGAGAATTACCAAATTGTGACACACAGAAGTGAAGTGAGACCACGTTGTTGAAAAAATGCTGTTGATAGACTTGCTCAGCACAATGTTTCCACAGGCCTTCAATTTAGGAAACACATAATATCTGCAAAGGAAAATAAAATGATTCATACTGAGTTCAGCCAGGTGACTCTGCTTTGAGATATAAAATGTTTGCTTTGCATCCTTCCTAAAACAGTTAGACGCAATCTGTCCTCATGATGAGGGACCTCGTCCGCTCACCTTGCTGTCTTTAGAGCTTCTACCCACATCAGGTAGTCTAACTTTCAATTGGCCAAAGCAAATCACATGGCCAAACTCAAAGCCAAGATCTAGTGAACCTACCATCTACCTATAAAAGTGTCTGAGTTAGTAAATGTTTCTGAATTATAATCCTTTTCTTAAAAACACTACATCTGGGAGGTAATACTACCTTATTCTTGTGTAAATCCATTGTGGTAGTTATCTTCACTTTTAGCTCTCTTACAGACACAAGCACCTACACTCAGAAGATAACCAACTCAAACCAGAGTCTACTAATTTGGGATCCTACACTTGCACAGAGCCTTTCAACCATCAGAATTCTTATTAGATGTGCAAGCAAACTTCCCAGTTTCCCAGAACCACAAACCAGGACCACTGCCTATACACCTGCGCAGTGAATTAAAATCATATGGCTCTTTAATCCAAAGTGTGCTTGAGTTCAGTTTTACCCCACCTCCTTCATGAATATGTATAATTTATCACTCCATTCTCCACCAGCTGCTCCTTTGGAGAAAGACGATGCTATCTGTTCCATAAAGATTTATAGTCTTGCCAAGGAGGAGTTCTATTCTGTCTTCTAGTGTTTCTGTAAGTCAGAAGAGAATTGATAGGAGGGGGGGTTACAAGCTTGAGCACCCCAAATTTTTAGAGAACTTAGATCTGAAGTGGATTCCAGCCTTTATCCTGTCAGCGAGCAAGCATATTAAGAAGTATTTGCACAACTGGGATATTTACATTTTCTCATTTGTAAAAGTAGAATAATCATACTAACTCATGGGTCTATTAAAAAGAAAGGAGCCAATTCATAAAATTCATGTAGCACAGCATGCTATGCAAAGTACCTGTCCAATAAATGTAGCTGGTACTGTGACTTTTTATAGCTAAGATCCTTATACTTCACTCAAGGAAACTGTACAGCCAGTGACATCAACCATGTGCCTTCCTTTTTGATACCTGGAATCTTCACCCATTCTATTCCCCCAAATCCATCTTCCTGACATCTGTTTGTGCAATATGGTATTCCTTTTTTTAAAATCCACTCAACATTCCCCTGCCAATGAATTAGAGGCCAGAAAGAAACAAGATGGTTCACGTTTGCCTCTCTAAGCATTTTGCAGATGGCTTGCTGCCTTGAAGCCGTGTTCTGGCTGCCAAGGCCTCAGCTAAGTGCTTTCATTTCATCTGCTGCGTGGGAAGACAGTGAGCTCAAAGGAGGACAGGGCTGAGTGTTATGTAGGGCCATTTGAGGGAATCTTTGGGGAGTTCTTTAAGGATTTAATGATGTGGAATGCAAAAGAACTTTCTAGACTTTGCAATTATTTTGCAGTGTTGGTTTTGTTACCTCACAAAGTTTGAGACAGAGAAATGTCTACTTCTCAATTCCTCCTGATGCCTTCTCAAGGGAATTGAGAAGACAAATTCTGTCTCTACTACTTAGTAACTTTGCAACCTTAGGAAGATTACTCCTGCTTTCTCACTTCCAGTTTCGGACTTACTCTGTCTCCAGTCCTCTAGATACAATTTCAAAGTGTAAATGTAATTAGATTGGGCTCATTGGATGGTTTTCTTTTACATTAATTCTAAGCAACTGATTGATAACCTTAATTAAACATGGACACTCATTTTGTCATGTATATAAAATAATCTGAAGTGATATCCCATTATAAGCTCAAATTCTCCTGCTATCTAAAGAAGGCAATTAGACATGGGTTCAGATCACTGGGGTCATTCTAAGATTCACGTACCAAATATTGAAGATAACTCAACAGTGGTTACTACAATAGATCAACAGGGAGCCGCCAGAAATTCAAGTTGGATCTGAAAGATGTAACTTGAGGAATATCATTGCGCATGTCAAATGAATCTTGGTTGAAACACAGAGTAGCAGAAAGAGATCCATTTTTGCTTTACTGACTAGTGCAAAGGCACTTGACTGTGTGGATCGTAGCATCCTATGGGTAATATTGGGAATAATGGGAATTTCAAAACAAGCAATTGCTTCCCTGAACATGAGCCAAGAAGTAATCATTCAAACAGAACAAGGGCTACTGCATAGTTAAAGTTCAGAAAAGATGAGCATCAGGTCTGTATCTTTTCACAGTATCTATTTAATCTGTGGGCTAAACAAATAATCTGAGAAGCTGAACTCTAAGAAAAAGAAGGTGACATCAGAATTGCTGGAAAACATACTAGCAACTGGCAATACACAGATGAAATAATCTTGCTCCATGAAAGTGAGGAGAATTGGAAGTACTTGCTAATAAAGATCAATTATTGGAGCTTTCTGTATGGATTACTTCTCAGTATAAAGAAAACCAAAATCCTCAAAACTAGGTCAGCAAACATCTTCATAATAAGCAGAGAAAATATTGAAATTCTCAAGGATTCTCTTGTGCTTGGATCCATAATCAGTGCTCATGGAAACAACATTTGAGAGATGGATCAAATGGCATATTACATTGGAAAAATAGGCTACAAAAGACCTATCTCTAGTGTGGAAGAGCAAGGATGCCACCTTGAAGATTAAGATGTCACTGTCAAAAAAAAAAAAAAGATGTCACTGACTCAGGTCATAGTATTTTCAATAGCCTTACATGCATGTGAAAATTGGATAATGAATAAAGAAAACTGAAGAATTGATGCAATTGAAATATGGTGTTTTTGAAAAATATTAAAATTACATGGATTCCCATAAAGAAAAAGTAACAGCAATACTATTTTGGAGGAAGTACATCCAAAATGCTCCATAGAAACTAAGATGGTGTGTTAGTCCAGGTAGACTAGAAAAACAAATCCAGGGAGCCTCATATCATATGTGTATAAGAACAAGTTTTATATAAAAGGACAATTGGACATTAAGAAAACATCCCAGCCCAGTCCAGATCAAGTCCATATGTCTGATATGACCCCATATGTCAATACTGGTCCATAAATTCTTCTTTAAACTCACACAGCCATGCAATGAGGCTGAATGCAGGATGAGCACAAGGCAATGGGTAGAAAGGTTTGTGGTTCCAGGGGTGATGGAAGCATCTCGGCGCTGGCAGGGTTCCTGCCGATTCAGGGCTCTGACTCTATCAGGATGGCTCGATGTGACGGGTCAGCTATTTATCTCGTGAGCTATTGATCTCCTTGCTGCCTCCAAATGAGGTCATCAAGCTGCGAGCTAGTTCGTAGGCCGGACTCTACCCCTTCACAGGTTGAGAGGAGATGATCCAACCACCACAGATGGCACGATTTCATCTCACCTTCTTTGGGCATATTGAAGAGACCAGTTCTTGCTAAAGGGCCTTATGCTTGATAAAGCAGAGGTCAGTGGGAAAAGCAGAAGCTTTTCAAAGAGATGAATTGACGTGATGACTGCACCAAGGGGCTTAAACATAACAATTGTGAGAATGGGGCAGGAAAAGACAGTGTCTCATTTTGTTGTGTAGGTCATGGTAAGATAGAACCAACTTGAGAGCATGTAACAACAGCAAAAAACCAACCATAAACTCCTCCCAACAACTGCAGGAGTAAGCAGGTAGGAAATAAAGTTGAATCGAAGAGAGCTGAGAATTAACTCAGGCCACAGACTCTGCGAAACCAGCCATCTACATCCCCACATTGCTCATGCATGTTTCCCTGGAGAACGGGACAGAGTGTCAGAGGCCTCTGACCCAGGAAAACTCTGACAGAAATGATCTAGGGGAGGACAATGCCAGTTGCCAAGTGTGTAAGAATTTTCTGAACATTAATTGTTTTCTCTGCCCGCCTTCAGCTTTCACCCTGCTAAGTAAAGCATCTGTTAACAAGCTAAGTGAAGGTGCTGGGGAAGAAAATGAAAAGGTGATGACACCCCTTTCACTTAAAGTACATGGGTCCCCAATAGCAGACCTAGAGAGGGAGGGTATACTTTCAAAGGAAGATTGAGTGCTGATTAAGGTCAAGGTAGGCTATGAAGAGGAGCGTCTGCATTCAAATGAAGAGTGGAGTGTTGATTAAAATCCAAGCTAGACATGATTCTTTTTCCTAGAAATTACACTGTTGGTGCTTTTGATTGTTTTTCTCATTCATTTACTGAAAGCTGTCATGGACTTTCTAAGAGGGTACGGGCAAGAAATAGAGATTGGTACATTTGCACCCAGTGCCAGGATAAAGGTCTTTTACCAATTTTTTAAATAAGAAAAAGTAATTTTTTTTTCCTCCCCCCAAAGGTAAAATGACTTGCTCAAGATACAGAACGAGGAGTGGCTGAGCTGGGATTGGAGATCAAGCCAGCCTGATTCTAAAACCCATTCTTTTACTTCCATCTCATGTCTGGTAAAAATTTGAACTATAGAAAACCCCACGTCTGATGAACAGAAAGCCAGAGGAGAACTCCATTGAGAGATAAGCAATTCCCACTCCAGGGAGATTATCATCATATCCTTTACTTGTACACAGGTCCTGTCCAGTTTGCAAGAAGAACCAATATGATTCTGTACAGTAATAATTCAGTACCTGGGATAAGACATCCCTTTTCTTCCTAGGTAAAGCCCAGAGATGTGCAGTTCTTTAACCTCTCTGTAGCTAAAATTAGCGGTCCAGTTAGCCTGAGACAACATTTTGTCAGACTTAGAGGAAAGGAAAACGTGCCACAGTCTCCGGTTTTCAACATCCACCCAAAGCAGATTCTTGTGGTGACCCCACTCCACTGCAGTGAAAGAGGAAAGTGAATGGAAGGAGGGGGGCAGAGGGAGAGTATGCCCTCTGTGACCTCTGTTTTCTCCTCTGACCACATTGCAATTTTCATTGGAAAGTAGGAAGCTTAGAGAAGGAAAGTCATATGTCCTATCTCCCGCTTGCAGGGTGCAAAGAACCTGCTCCATGCTCCAGGCCAATAGGCAATTAGATGGATCCCGATGAGGAAACAAAGGCCTGCGGTCACAAAGAAGCCAGAATTAGAGCAGAGGGGCGGCAGACCTCGTGCTAGGAGAAATGCTCATGGAAAGATTTTTCACATGATAAAGAAGACTTTCTGATTCTATTTCCTTTATCCAATAAATGGAGTTACAGCTTCCTAGGACTGCCTAGAGAATAAAATTAAATAATATTGATAGAACATTCTCTTCAACTCTTATCTCCAGCCATTGGGTTGGGAAACTGGAAATTGTAGAGATATACCCAAGCCTAGTGATGGAAATAAATTCACAGTCCATTTTGATATTGGTAGGCACAGAGGACACCCTGCCTCATATTCTAGGCCTTCACCATCCACAACCTCATTAATTCTAGCCAGAAAGGGGTCAGGCACCAAGGTTGTGCTGTCAGCTTATCATCAGGCCATGTCCCTCCATAAGGAAGATAGACCAGCCTGCTCCTTCCCGCACTTTCGGATAGAAAGCAGTGGAGTTAATGAAGTGACAGGAAGCAAGAGTAATGGCATTCCGTGTTAACCTTGAACACAAAAGCCAAATATAATATATTTTCACAGAAGAAATCATTATAAAAAGAGAAAGAGAAAGAGAAGCAAGAAGCATAAGGTAAAATTATCAGGCACCCCCTGAGCATCTTACTTTGGGATGTTCCTACACTGATAAAGTAGCAGCCACTGAAGGGTAATCTTGCCCTTTGTCAGTCTTCTGAGGATGTGCTATCGAGGCTTGACGACTGTAGCTAAGGAAGAAATGGTCTCACGTGAAAATGCCTTCCATATTTTCTCTTGACTACTACATTTAACTAGGTGTTCTTGCCTAGGTAAATACAGAAACTGCCGTTGTTGACAAGGAACTTACAAATAAAGGGAAAAATAGTATATCAATCAAAGTAATCAATGTCAGTTTCTCTAATGGACTCCAAACTTCAATTTCTTCATATAATTCAATGGCTAAATGAACAGTATATAATTGACTGTTATTGCATGATGATGTGATTTGGCATAATGAGGTAGTCATTTTCGATCGTCTGCTCTGATGTAGTCATCCTCTGATTTTACCTACTGCTGATTTTCACATAATACCTGGTCTTTGTAATTCGACCATGTTAGTAAGTGAGGAGTGAGTAAGTGTACATAAGTGTAGCTTATCTACATTACACACAAATGTAGGGTGAGCAGTCTTCCTTTATGCTTTAATAATACCATCTGAGAGACAGGATCTTCAAGGTCAAAAAAGATGCTGTAGGATCATGTGGGACGATTTCAAGGACTAAGTCCTGAAGTGATAAACATCATTTACCCCCTGTCCATTGACCTGAATAGACTCAGAAGGTCCCAATCTAACTGCAACTGAGTCGGCAAGATATAACACAGGACACCCATAGTTGCTGAGAAGTGACAGTGTTTGTCATAGATTAGTGATTCTCCACCTGTGGATCATGACCCCTTCAATGACAGTTATGAATAGCAACAAAAATAATTTTATGGTTGGGGGGCCACCACAACAGAAGGGACTGTATTAAAGGGTCATGACATTAGGAAAGTTGAGAGACGCTGTCCTAGATTAGCAACTAATTAATCCATCCATCAATCAATCAATGCACAATGATTTCAGTGCACGTTTGATTCGTGTGGATTTGATGTAGGCACAATGAAGGACATTGTAGATTTTAGTTCGGCAGATTTAGGAAGGCTTCATGATACATGTCCTAGAAAGGAATTAAGATAAACGGGGGGGGGGGGCTTTATCAAGCATAAAACAGCATAGCAAGTCAGGAAGCTACATCACATTTGGCAAGCCTAAATTAGAGCATGCTTCAGGGAAATGTAGGGAAGAGACTAAGGACATGAGCAGAACCAGAGTCTGAGGTGAGGATTTTTATTTCAGGGCTTGGATCTGGACTCATTACCAGGTATCAGGAGGAATCATGGCCTCCATGAGATGGCCAGCTTTAAGAAACATATGTGTTCCTTATTTGATGCATACAGGTAGCCCCATGATATTCCTCTAGTGGGCTGTGCAGAACGTACGAGCACAAAGCCTTGATCTTTCATTAGAACACCACACAGAAGAACACAATGGTTTTAGACCATCATCATTGGCTCTAAATTGCTTGCAAAACACTCTCCTCTTCACCTTCCTTGGGTTTGTCACTTGGAGTAAGGTTGCTTACTGCCTAAATCCCATGTTCCTGCACAGTTCTTGTCATTTCTGGAATCGGGAAACCTCTCTGTCTCTCTTTGAAGCCACTCTGGCACTGGAGTCTAGAAGTCTGCTCAGATCCATTAGCGCATTACATATTGACAATCATTCTCTGAAACAGGCAGCATCACACCCATTTTACGAACAAGGAAAGCCACAATGGGATGAGAAAGGCGGTGCCAAATGTATTCCATTCCCTTTAATACAATTGTCGGATAGTCCCTTTTGGTACTTAGAAGCGGGGGGGGGGGGAGAAAAAGGAGAAGACCACCCCTGATTCTGCCTTTAAAATATAATCAAAAAGGAAGGAGATACTTTGCCAGGAAATGAGATAGTGCTAAAATCAAAATTTGTCTAACTAATTTGCTTTATAAAGTAGGGATCCTCAAATCATTGAACAACAGACACTGGATTCCAGAGATTAAACACAGGAGACTCAGGAAATAGTGATGTTTCCTGATCTGGCCTGGACTGAAATCAACTAAGCACAGGTAAAACAGCCGGATGAGACACGGTAGGAACATGTTAAAAGAATAACTCTCCACCTTCTGGAGCACTCTTATTTTACTGAGAAAACGCATCAACACATTTACATTTAGAATCGTAAAACATACAGACATGTATACACTCAGCATATAATCACATATACTTCGGCACATGTGTATGGCCCATACACAACGCACCTATACACTTTGCTTGTTTGGTTCTGCATGAGATGATCCTAGTTAGAAAAGGGAGCAGGATAGTTTTGGGGTCATTTGACCTCTCCGGACTTCCCCAGAGAGTGTAGACAAAGATTACAAAATGAAAATAAGGTCCGAAGCATAGAGCCTTTCGTGGACAATAACCCAGAATCAAAGATCTTGATGATCTCCTAGCCCCACCAGCAATTTTTTGTTGGTCCCGGGGCTCCAACTCGTATTCTCTTAGCCAAACTCAGAGATCGCCTGCAGACTCGTCTCATATTGTACCACTTTCTGTTTCCAGGCGTATATTCAACCTGTGCCCAGGACAGGTCAGATGAGCCTGCAGGTTAATGCTCCAAGATTCATCCTCCACTCTGCGATATGACAAAGCTGGGAGATAAATGCCAGTCCTCCTATTCCACTGTGGGCAAAATCTCAGGTGTGAGCTACACAGTCTCTACAGGGTCCCCGACAAAACTGAATTGCTACTACCTAGGACATTAACCTGCTGAATCAAGATGGTACCTGCCTTTATTTGTCTTCCTCACCCCAACACCCATCTTACTCTTCCCCTCCCTGACTACGCTTCCTGAGATCTTTGTCCCAATGAATGAACTATTTACTCCAACCTCTACAATGTATGTGAAGGAACACAAATTATAAAAGCCTACAGTTCTCCAGCATACACAGACACAAGGTATCTTACACCTAGCATCACCATCTTTCCTGCGCAAACCCCTGACCCCATCCTATTTCCCAGCCACAGCCTGAGGATATGACCACCTCCTCCCTATATCATGAACACTGGTTGACATTTGGTCTCCACTGCTGGTAAGGGCTAGGGGCCCTGCCACAGCTCTCTATCACTGGAGTGGCTACTGGAGTGCCAGAACAAAGCAGGGCTCAGTATCTGAGTATCTATTTCATAAACACTGGCAAACCATCTCAACCTTATTCTCTGCCCTCACATGCATGTTTCTAGCACCCATTTCTTGGTTCTGCAGCCTGGGTGTCCATCTTAGGACGTGATTTAGGGGCTTGTGGGGGTGTTATCCCTAGGATCCAGGAGCTCCATGGGAATCCAACTAGTCTGCTTGGCAAGTGTGTTTTATGATATATGCAAACACACAGATAGACAGACCAATGAGCCCACAGCTCTTTGTGTATCTGGCATGTGTCTCACTCTGGAGACTAAAGAGATTAGACATAAATCACCCCCACACACCTGGTTCCAGCTTCTCCCTCTTCTGGCCTTCCTATGCGAGTCCCTCTCCCTTTCATATCCTTGCACAATTCTGAAGACATGTTCCTCTACATGTTTGGGATGAGGCTTTCATGCAGTTGGACTCTCAGACAAAGCCGCCCCACCCCATGCTCTATCAGCACAGCCATTGAGCAGGAAAGTTTTAGGAATAGCTCACAAGATGCTTCAGCAGCCCAAGAACTGAGCACACCCCCCCACCGCTGCTCAGCTTCAGGGTGAAACACTGGCCCGACACATCCCAAATCATCCTGCAAGCCCATTCTTGATACGCTCCCCAAGGGTTGGTGGCCAGAGCCAAATTGGTACTGTATTGTCTTTCTTACTGGCCTCCATGAGAACAGCAGAGAGTGCGTTGTTCATTCCTCTCCATGATACTGCTAAGTGTTTCCATTATCTGTTAATTGGACATTGTTTGCTATCAAGTCAACTCCAAGGCATGGTGACCCCATATATAGCACAATGTATCTTGCCTGGTCCTGGGCCATCTTTATAACAATTGGTTTGTTGGAGTCTATGTTAGTCTGGGTAGACTGGAGAAACAGAATCATGGACATGCATATGGATATAAGGGTAAGGTTTATATATAAAAGGAATGGAACATTGAGAAAGCATCCCAACCCAGTATACTTCAAAGTCGTAAGTCTGATATTAGCCCATATACCCAATACCAGTTTATAAAGTCTCCTTCCTTCTGACTCACAAAGTAACAAGTAAATGGGTGCAGAATCCCGGAGCTTGCAGGGGTCTCTATTATGATCCATAAGGTTTTCATTGTTTAATTTTTTAGAAGTTGCTCTCCAGGCTTTTATTTCTAACTGATCTTCCTCTGGAAGCGCCACTGAAACCTGCCCACAGAGATGACCTCACTGGTATCTAGCATCATCTAAAACATAAAATATCAGTAACAGAGCAACACCCAAGCCACCACAGTATGACTTTCACACAGAGAATACCTTATAGGTGTGTGTGTTGAATACATGAGAACACGGAGTTTTTTTGCACCAGGGAGCCATAGACCTTAACATGGATACTTCATTTGGAGAGGAAGTACAGTGCTACAAAATCACTCAAGAACACTTCATTTCCAAAGTGTCTAGAAAGTGACTTCTCAGGGAGAGGAAGTCCAGAAAGTATCTTGAGGGCAGGAAAAGCATATTCTGCTTCATGAACACTTGGCTTCAGAGTTGGATGTGAGCTGCGGAATGAGAACAAGAAGATAAAATCCTGTGAGGTGATGCTGAGAAGGGGCAGGAAGGCATCATTTCTCAAGGGGGGTGTTTCTTCTTATAGCAAGAAAAGCAAGAACTTTGAGGTCACCAGGATTTGATTTGCACCTTAATTTTTCCGTGGTGGTTCATGGAAGACTCTGAAAATGCCAAAATACTGTAACAAAGGAGGCTTTGGGAATGAGCTCAGACCTGTCGATATTTCAGATGGTTACCTGTCACTCTTCATGGTTTATTTCAAGCCTGTTTGAGACCAATGGAGAGGGAACAGAAGGCCCGAGCTGCACTGATTACCTTCCAGATGAAGCATCCACAGTGTGGAGGGAGGTGGTTTCTATTCACTGAGTCAACTTAGAACATTTCCTGGCAGGTATTAGCAAGGCCTTGATCTGGAGAGAGCACTAGGTAGGAATATTTCACTGAGATTCAGAGTAAACACCATAAAGTTAGCATTACAGGGAAGGCGTGATGCTAGCTTTCCAGTACACCTGGTGAGGACTGAACCTGGCCAGCACCATGCCGAGCTGGCTTCCAAATATCTGAGAGTCTCACCACAGATTTGGCAGTACTATGGAAACCAAGTTTCGTATGAAGGTCTCTCCAAGGTCTCATAATCTAAGGAATGAGGCAAGCTCCTTTATCATTATCTGTTTCCATTTCCACTTTTCAAAGTGGTAAATTATCCTCCTTCCTAGAAGAAGGGGGGTAGGGGGGTAGATGGATAGGTGAAAACTTTAGAGAGCAGCAACATGTGCCAGGCTTTGCTAGGTCTTTTACCTGAATTATTCCATTTAATCTTCACAAAAGCCCAAAGTTATCAGGTCATATAAGGCAGGACCTGGCAGTCAGAATTTGAATAAAAAAAGAGAAACCATTCTAGGTATTTTAGAAGGGAAGTATTTAATACAGGGATTGTTAAATATAGAGCAAGGGAAGGGAAAACCAGTGACTCCACTGCTGACTTCAAGAAAGAAAAAAAAAATCTTGGGTCACAGAAAGGCCCTGCCAATGATCTCATTTGTAAGCAATACTGAAAAGAGGGTACCGAGAGGCTTACGTAGACTCCATTGCAAACAGCAGGCCTATTACAGGTTCATGTGGCTCCTTGTTACAACCTGAGGACAATAAACTACTCAACCAGAAATCCTGCAAAGTGCAAGTTTAGCCATCTAGCCTCTAGAGACAAGGAAAAGCTCAGCACCAACACTCAATATCCAACATCAAAAACTACTATTAAAGTTCATTTCATTACTGAGAAAACTGAGAATCCAAGAAGCTAAACAACTTTCCCCACGTTGCCTCAGCTAGCTCATGTTGGGGATCTGATGTGAATAAACCTGAGTCTTTCTGAGTTCAAAAGCTAGGAAAATGAATGGAACTTTCAGTGATGAAGAGGCACAAGTTGGTCTTTCTGGTACTTACATAATCTGGACAATTTGAGGATTAAGGAGTGAAGGGGGTAGAGTTTAGCCCGTCAATCAGATCACAGCTTGGTGTCCTCCTTTGGAGGTGCTAAGGAGATGAATAGCTCACTGGAGATGGAACCCATGCTCGCTCACTGCCAGACATCCCTGTGGAGAAGACACATGGAACGATGCTAGTGCTTTGAGCTGGAGGAGCCATGTGGAGAGTCCCGCCAGCATTGAGTGGCTTACAGCACCACTAGACCCACAAGATTTCCCACCCACTGCTTGTGACCTTCCGGCATTTGGCATCATTGCAAGTTAGTCTGAAGAGGACTTTATAGATTCTTATTGGACATATGGGCTAACATCACAATTATTAACTTGATCTGGACTGGGCTAGGATGTTTTCTTAATGTACAATGACTCTTTCATACAAATCTCTTTCTTATATACATATGAGTGTCCATGGATTTATTTCTCTAGTCTAGCTGGTCTAACACAGTCCACCTGGATCCAGAGAGGACATTCCATGGGTGTGTTCTGCCCATCTACCAACCCTGCTAGAAAAAGGAAAATGAATAAGCACTCATAGTCAGGTTTTCCCAAGAGCCACACAACAGTCTATTAAATACAACTAGGAAAACTTTGTAGATGATAATATTGAATTATGGTGGTGAAATGTGGCGATGGGATTCGACTGCAATCAGGGATGAAAAAGTAAAAACCTCAATGAAACTCTTAAACATACAGCAGACTGGTAAAAGTAAACTGTGAGCAATAATATAAGGCCACACAAATTCTCACACACCACTCACTAATGGACACATGAATTGGTAAAAACACTTTTAAAAACTTATTTAATTGCCACTAAAAGTGCATCTAAGTCCAACACACAAGGATTTCCACTCAAAAGAATATTTTCTCAGCAAATGCTCACAGCAATGTTTACAATAGCATTGTCCATAAAACCTCAAACCTACGTCACTGCCAGAAGTCAATACTGACTCGAAATGAGCCCTGTGGATTTCCAAGTCTGTAACTGTTTCTGGACATTATCCATAATAGATAAAAAAAATTAAAGCAACCCAAGTGGTCAGTAACATGCTGACTATATAAATTGGTATGTACTAGAATAGCATACAGCCAAAAAAAGTGAATAAATCCCTATTAGTATTAGAAACATCAATGGACATCAAGGGCTCAATGATGAAATCAAGTGACTGAAGAAGTACCGGCATATGTATATAGAAGGAAAACAGATAAAATATCATGAACATACTATGTAATATTTTTATTACATTATCAGTTATAAAACTATCAAGAATGGTAAGGTAATTATTCATCTTACATAGACATTCATGGGGCATTTTAGGGAATTATAGAAATGGAATGAGAAAGGAAGCTCAGAGGAACTTCTCTGGTAGCCATAAAGATAACTGTTTAAAGAAATTTATTTAATTATTATTTTGTATACTCTGTATATATGTTATGTACACTTTTGTATGTGCATGATACATTTCACATATAAAACTAGACAGAATGGATATTTTCTCTCAATTTCTTCCTTCCTCCAGCTTAACCCAAGTATAGTTTGGTGGAGAGGATGCTCAATATATAGCCTATCCATTCTCATTCTAGACTTTCAAATGTAGTCAGTTTATAAATACACTGAGGCAACAAAAAGCTTACTGAAGGCATATGGACACATCTCCAGTATTCCTCCTGGATACCCATGACTTTCTAGATCTTCAATGAAGGACAATATATCACAGAGTTTAAGAACATGGATTCGGGAGTTTGATGGCCTTATTTCAATACCTGCTGCATTAGATCGGGTTAACTATTTCAGTGATGCTCTATACCAAAAAAGCAATTATATATAAAGAAAGCATTCCATCCCAGTCCAACTGTAATCCATACTGTCTGATACTAACCCTAAGTCCCTCTTCAGACTCAAGCAACCACATTCAATAATGCAGACGGTAGGAAAACCACAGGCTGGTCGGTGCAGAGTCTTGTGGATCCAAGGTTGGTGAAAACATGGCAGGGCTCTGGAAGCTCTCAAGTCCAGTGGCAGAGAGAGCAGCAAGTTCCTGGCCCTCTTTATGAGAAGACCACACCTCCAAAGAGGCATCACCAGGTGGTGACCTGATGGACAGGTTTGACTCCACCCCTAGCCAGGATTGTCACGTTGATATCAAATCACTCAATTCTCACACCTGCTCTACCACATGCTAGCTATATGCCTTGGAAATATTAGGTAGCTTTCATAGTTCCAGGCCAGTAAAAGAGTACTGAGCCAAAGAGTAGTAATTTGAAATATGCAATGACTTAATATATGTAAAATACTTACGAGTGTCAGAATACAGAGAGTATCATATAATCATCAAGAGGTATTATTATATCTCACTGTTCCCTTTATAAGATTACTTGACCCCATTCTTATCCAACTTACATTTTAGCTCCTACTATGTATTTGGTCCTATTCTTTTTCTTTAGGCATCACTGCCCTCTGGTGGTGGAAGTAGAAGGCCCAGCCTTTGCTCCTGTGGAGCTGGAATTGAACCTCCATCCCAGTGGGCTACAGTCCCGCACATAAGCACTACACCACCGGGGCTCAGCCGGTCCTATTCTTAAGAACCAACAAATTATGGCATGGACCAAATCTATCCCACTTCGTAGTCTTGTTAATGAAATAAATAAAAGTGTTATTGAAACAGAGCCATTATCCCTTCATTTACATATGTCTGGGGTTGCTCTTGTATTGTAACAGCAGAATTGAGTAGCTGTGAAACAGACTATTATATCCAGCCTAAAGTATTTACTACATTGCTCTTAATAGAAAGTTTGCTGGCCTGTGTTAAGACTATAGTTGATTTGGGTGGTCTGAAGGCAGTAAGAAGCTTCAGCCATTTCTCAGAGGCAACTACAGGTTGATCTTATTGTCTACCACCCCCACACTACTGGACTTGCCACATCTAAAGTAAAAGGAAAAAAATGTAGCTGCTGAAAAGATGGGTGTTATAGCAAAGTGTGATGAAGAAGCCAGATGGTTCCTGGGGTGTTCTCCCACCACAGGCAACCATCTAAGTGTGATGTCAGCTAAGTCCACACAGAAGGAGCCCACCAGCCTGTGTGAGCCAAGAATTATAAATAATAAAATCCAAATCCAGAGAAGGGACTGACATCGGCGCTGAAATCTGAAACACTCAATTTGTAGAAAGATACCAATGACAATAGAAGCCCCGACTCCACTTGCAAGATCCCCTCTGGGATTAAGTCTCCGACCATAGTCCAGAGGTATGCATACCCTCCCAATCAGATAGAGAGCAGTTGTAAGTTGATTATGGCAGAAACAATTAGGTTAAAATGAAACTCCTTGTCATGATCTCTTTTGGGAAACATTTGACATTTGTTTCAGTTTTTTGTATTTTACGTTTTCTTTCCCATTCAGATTTTTCTGTCATTGTGACGTTGCGGTCCTTTTTGTTGTTAGATTGCTTGTTTCTTTATTTTGTTTTTTCAGCCTATAAAGTCCAGGATAGATAGACTAGAGAAGAAAGAGTCTAGTTGAACTCTCCTCTCCTGCTTTGATCTTGCCCTTCTCACATAACTCTCACAGCCAATCCCAGAGACCTGGACTCCAGCCACAGCAGGTACAGTGACTAATGAAAATTTCACAGGGCTTACAAAGGTAAGAATTAAGCAATCCCTACTGTCTGACTTGTTCCCCCGGACCTCACTCACCCAAGATACCAGGACCAGGACCTCTTTACAATTGTAAATGTGAAGGCCTCCCATAACGTGATGAGGTGACTCAAAGACAAAGACATAAACAAACCAGCAAAAAGCTCGACAAAATGCCAACAAGAAATTTTAGAAAGCCATTTCCACACAGGGAGGAAATCAGCAAGGCCCTTCTTTGAATGCTATTTTTGGTCAGGTCATTGATGCCTGTCACAGAGTCAGGAGAACAACAACAAATTCACTGCCATTAAGTTGATTCTGACTCCTAGCCACCCACCCTGTAGGGTGAGGTAGAATTGTCACTGTGGGTTTCTGAGACTGGATCAATTTACAGAACTAGAAAGCTGATTTCTCCATGATGGAGTCAACATAGGGCCCCTCTGTCTTCCAAATCAAGGCCCAATTTCTGTACAATGGGAATGGGAGGATGAGTTGGGTCTGCACAGACCACATGTACCTGCCACTTACATTCCTTGACCCTGCAATCCAGCTAGATTCTTCAACTCACACATTTACTCTCAAAGTGCTATGTGATTTTGTCCTTTGTGGTTCCCCATCCCCTCTCCCATATCATTCAGCAAGCATCTGTGCAAACTGTGCTCTGCCTACAGAGCAACAGAAAAAGTTCTAGTAAGTATTTCCCAAGAGGGAGGTGTGAGAAAAGGGATCTGAAAAAAAATTTCACTGCCATTGAGTAACTTCCAACTGGTTGACCCTATAGAACAAGGTACAACTGCCTCACACAGTTCTCAGGACTATAAATCTTTAAGGAAGCAGACTGACACCACATATTCCTCCTAAACTGACTGGGTGCTTTAATCACTGGGCCTCCAAGGCTCCGTGATAAAAGTGATAGGGCAGTTTAATTGGATTACTTAGAAAAGAATGAGATTAGATCATGAATGTGTTGCCATGGAAACTAGGCCATAGTCTCATCTCTAATACTGCTCTATAACATCCTATATTCTGAGAAATGGGTTAAATCCTTTTTTTTAATTCATGAATATTACTATTATAGAGATATTAACAGTTCTAGCCAAAGTACTTCATTTCCCCACCCATTAGTGAAGCAGAGTATAAATGAGATATAGAAAAATGTAAAGATCATTTGCGAATCCTAAAAGCGTTCTCTATGATTTTTTTTGTTCCTTATTAAATTGAATGTCACATTTCTCTTTATTCTCACAAACAGCTTATTTTCAAAGCCTGGTCTTTAATAAAATAGGCACACAAGAGAGCCCGACAAATTAATATGTTGATCAAGTTTGACTTTATAATCAAATGTATCCCTACTTTCTGTATCAAGAGAACCCTGGTCTTTTCAGGAGGTTGCTAGGCTGTGAATGAAAATTTGCTTCCCCTGAAATAATTTATTTATAACTTTTCCTTTAGCATATGGGATTTACAGTGATTTTAAAACATATTAGAATGATAGAACATAAATTAAATTAAAATTCAAGACTAAAAATATAATCTTCAATAAAAAAGCAGCAGAGTGAAAAGAATGGGCTCTACAGGTGTGGAGTTCATAATGTCCTAATGTGGACTAGTTGAACCAACAATTTTACTGAACATCCTGGTGGTCAAAGCAGAGAAAAAAAAATAAATGAACAAAATTGGCCATTCTTCAGAATAAACCTAGCTTTTCCTACAACTCAGAGTTGAAAGAAATTTCTTCTTTGGACATTCACCAAAGGACCACTGAAAGATAGGTGTAGGGACTTGATTTCAAATGAAGCAATTGGTTACATTAGGCCCATAAGTCATAAGACCGAATGTCACACCCATGAACATCATCATGAAGGGTACAGAGATAGAGGTAATTTGGCCTGAAATGCAGACAGTACTCTGTGTGTGTGAAATGCAAACAATACTGTGTGTGTGTGTGTGTGTGTGTTGGGGTGGTCTTTTTAAATTAGCCGACCAGTTGGATAAGCTTTGGGAAAATAGTCAAGTTCAAGACTCTCCATCAATGCTTCAGGTAACAGATTGTGATTACAAAGGCATCATTCCAGCGGAGCAAACTCTGGGGATATTTCTGAAGAGTTTATAGTGCAGCTGTGACCTTGACGCCAATTCGCATGCTAGCAATGGCAGAGACTGTTAATATTCACTGTCTCTGCATGGATGCTCTGCGTCTACAGGCTTCCTTTGAAGCTAGGCGGCATAAGGGTCATGTGTTGGGCTGATAGCTTAAGTTTGGCAGTTCCAAAACGCCAGCTCCCCCTGCCCCCCTCCACTTGGGGAAAAAGAGCAAGCATCCCACGCCTGTAAAGAGCTAGTCTCAGAAACTCACAGGGGACGCTCACAGGTAGAAGAATCCTACCCTGTCCTGGAGCATCGCTGTGAGTCAACATGGACTCATGTCAGTGAGTTTGTTGGGGTTTTTTGCTTTTTTTTGTTTTTTGCAGGAAGGTTGGCACTATACGACTAAGTTCTGATGACAGGGTTGTAAGCAAGCCTGATGTCAACCCTGAATGTATTCATGGCAACCCTCTTCCTTGCTTGTCTTCATTGTTCAGCAATTTAGCAGCTCCATCATCCAGATGGTGTAGGTACAACATGGCTTCCTGACCCATATCCACCTCGGACCTGACAAAGAAATAACCTTTACTTATGCTAAGTCATTGAGATTTCAGTGCTTACTAATGTAAAAATAACCATCCATTACCCTGATGACTAGTATCCTGGAAACCTGGAAAAGTCCCTCCACCTCACTGCCATTTTTAAAATTATGTTTCATTAATTTCATTATGGATGTAATATATATTTTTATTTAAGTAGTTTTAAATAAAGATTTAAAGTTCTGAATAGATAGAACTGTTGAATTTTTATCTTCATAGTCTATATTTATAGTCTCCCTTGAAGTTAGAGTGTCTGACTGAGTAGCTTCCAGCGCAAAGCAGCCCTGACCTATGGGTATAACTGACCCCTAGGCTATAATCTTTACAAATACAAACTTCCACACCATCCTCCCCAGAGCAGTGATGCTCAACCTATGGGTCTTGACCCCACTGGGGGTGGAATGACCCTTTCACAGGGGCTGCCTGATTCATAACAGCAGCAAAATTACAATTATGAAGTAGCAACAAAAATGATGTTATGGTTGGGGTGGTCACCACTATAGGAGGAACTGTATGAAAGGGTCACGGCATTAGGAAAGTGGAGAACCACTGCAGGTCTAGCAGGAGCTAATAGGCTCTGCTGACCTGTGGATGAATAGCACAGTGATAAACAAGCCACGTTGTTTCATTGTCTGTATAATCCACTGTCATGCAGTTGATTCCCACACGTGATAATCCTACATAGTTTCCAAGACTGTAGACCTTTACGGGACTAGGCAGCTTCATCTTTCACCCTTTGGCCCATTGGTGGACATGAACATATGATAGGACAGCTAGCTGCACAAGTCCTAACCCAAAGTGCTGCCACTATCAAGGTGCTATTGCTGTAGCTAGTTGCCACTGAGTGAATTCTGACGCATAGCAAGGCTATGCTCACCGGAATGAAACACTGCCCAGTTCCATGCCATCCTCAGAACTGTTGTGATGTTTGAGTGCCTTATGGCAGCCTCCATACTAATCTGCCTTCTCAAGGTCCTTCCTCTTTTTTCCCAACTCTCTACTTTCCCAAACACGATGTCCTTCTCCAGTGTCTCCATTCTGACAATGTCCACAGTATGTAAATCTTGTCATCCTGTCCTCTACAGAGCCCTCTGGCCTTACTTCTTCCAAGAGAAATGTGCTTGTCCTTTTGGCAGTCTATGGTACTTTCAATATTCTTACTAGCACCATACTTCAAGCACATCAATTCTTTGATATTCTTGATTCAATGTCCCACATTCACATGCATGTGGGATGAATGAAAACACCATGGCATGGGTCAGGTGCACCTTAGTCCTCAAAGTAACCTCCTTGGTTTTCAAGGCTCTTAAAGAGATCTTGTGCAGCAGATTTGACCCATGCAACATGTGGTCTGGTCTCTTGATTGCATGAGTGTTGATGGTGGAGCCAACCAATATTAAATCTTTGACAACTTCAATCTTCTTTTCATTTATTATCATGATGTTACTTATTGGTCTGGTTGTGAGGGTTTTGGTAGTGGTGATCATGTATTCGAGATGTCAATTTCATGATTGAGAGGTAGGGGTGGAGTCTAACCTATTAATCTGGAGATAGCCATTGAGTAGCCAATGAGGCCTCCGTGTGGGCATGGCTTTCTCCTGAGACTTCTGGGAAATCGTGTGATATTTCCCTCATGAAGATGAAAGGCCATCTCCCCAGTTATTGAGAGTCAGTCTCTGAGACAACAAACTATGAAGAAGACAAGATGGCAGGGTCCAAAGAGCTAGAGGAGCCAGAGGAGAAGCCACATGGCCTTACCCTGAGGGAATCAGACCTCTGAAGCTGGAGAAGCCATGTGGAGACCCCTGCCAGCGCCGAGTTGCTTCTATCACCACTGGATGCTGTTGACGGACCCTGAGCCCTGAACGCTAGGAACCATCATGGAGAGACCCCTGCCAACACCAGGATTCTGCCCCCGCTGGCCTGTGACTTCATGAGTTGGAAGGAAAGAGACTTTATAAACTGGTATCGGGCACATGGGCTAATATCGGACTTAGGATTTGAACTGGACTGGGTTAGGATGCTTTCTCAATGTTCCTTTCCTTTTGTATGTAAACCTTACCATTATATTCATATGCATGTCTATGAATTTGTTTCTCTAGTCTACCCAGACGAACATATGGTTTTCTTTACATTGAATTACAATCCTTACTGCTGGCCACTATCCTTAATCTTTATTAGCAAGTGTTTCATGTCCTCACCTCACTTGCAACAAGCAAGGTTGTGTAATGTGTATATCGTGGGTTGTTAATGTCTGTCTCTGATCCTGATGCTACATTCCTCTTCATATAATCAAGCTTCTCTAGTTAACTGTCAATCTAGAGAGATAAAAATATAATAGAATATAGATAATAATAGACAAAGAGACAGATGCAGTGCTTAAACATGCCTCCTAAATTTCAGGTGGCCATAATTTTCACATTTACTTCAACCTGTAATCACGCACAGTACACATCTGTTAATTTTTAAACATCAGCAATGAACTCTGAGTAGCAGTTAAAAGATAGTAGAAAGGCATTTTCTCTCAAATTGTCCTACTCTAGATCAGGCATCCAAATTGCTATTTTCTTTTTATTTTATTTTCAAATTGCTATTTTCTACTGCTTCAAACTGATTATCTTTCACTCACGTTTCCAATGCCAATTGTTGCTAACCAGTAAGATAAGTGATAGGTCTTTTCTTTCTCATGTTTCTTGACAACTAGTTTCTTTTCCTGTAAACGAGAGGATGTTTATCTATTTATTGATTTGTGGGAGCTCTTTGTAAATTAAGGAGATGCTGGATCTGTTTAAGGGACCTTTGTGACACTGTGGGGTATGGGTTCAGCTGTGAAGGGCAAGGTCAGTCTTCGAAACCACTAGTCACGCCATTGGAGAAAGATGACGCTGTCGGTCCCCGTGAAGATTTACAACCTCAGAAACCAAAAGGGGCTTTTCGACTCGGGGTCATAGGGTCGCCGTGAGTCGGAATTGACTTGATGGCATTGGTTATATTTCTTCTAAAGTAACTTCCTGGTGGTTTTATTTTTCCTCTCTCTCTTTTTTTTTTTTTTTGATCTGTTATGATGTCTTTTAATATATAAAATTTGTATGCATATATAACATGATCAAAATCCATTCATTTCTCTTTTTTCTGTGTTTGCAAAGGTATTGTTTACTTCAAATTAATATAACAAGCATGCGGTTATATTTTTCAAACATGCTAACAGTTATAGTTTTTCACCTTTAAACCCTTGTCATTGGAAATTTTGTCTTATATAATGGATTTGAATGCTTTGTAATTTTGCTTTCTTGGATGTTTTTATTTTTTATAAGTAATTTTCTCAACCTTATTAAAACACGTTAGGCATCCCCCCATTAATTTGACAACAGATTATCAGGATATATTTTTATTAATAAATTTATATTAAAATAAAATGAATTTAAATAAAATACTGAAATCAAGACTTGATGAGAGGTTGGCATTTCCAAGACCTACAGAATTGCACTTTATATCCTTGTGCTTAAAAATCCCTCATGGCAATATCTGAGTAAATAATTATACTTTGCTTGAGACTTTGAATAATCAAATTTGTGAGTGTCCTGTGATATTTCAGATGCCTAGAACAAAACCTACTTTGTCATAGCACACAATTCCTTTAATATACTAGATAGCATACACTGATCTTTTGTTTAAGATTTTTCATTGCTCTTGCTAAGAGATATCAATCTGTAGTTCTCTGTGATTGTCTTAGTTATGGGGGGAAAAGTGAAGCATCCTCTATGTGTGCTCAGATCCTGCAAGTAACATGAGCAGCTTGCAGTCCCTAATGGTTTGAAACAATACATCTCTAAAGTCATATAAAGGTGACACCTGTCCGGTGGTTATTTTTCATAAGTTTTACATAACTTATTTCAAAATTTTTCAGTTTTTTTTTATCTCCTATAGTTAATCACTTTTGTCTTTTCTTTCTTATTGTTCAATAAAATTATCCTTTCAACCATGTATTTATATGCACTTGCCTATATTGCCCCAAAATTCTACTTTTCTGACAAGTATTTAAACATTCACAAATAAAAAAAAGTTCACAAATAACTACTAAATTCATTCCCTTCCTGATGTCTTATAGAGTATCTGCTTAGTGTTGTTTTATTTCTTTCATTAGGGTTTGGGCCATTTTACTGGTCTTGTTTGTTTTGCTTTTGATTTTTAAGAGAACACTTTAGTGCTTATCCCTCTTATTGTTTTCAAGAAAATGAAAGGTCTGTTCTGCCTCACTTCTTCCTTGAACAGGGGGCTCTTTTTGTTAGCTGCAGTCAAGGTAACTCTGACTTGTGCCAACCTGTGTGTTAGTGGGTAGGAGGGCCTCCATAGTGCTTTCTTGATTGGGTTTTTTCTCTAAATCATTTACTGGGGACTCTTGCAGCTCTTACAACAACCCCAAAGGGCCACAGATTGGCAGAACTTGTCTTCCAGGGTACCGTTGGCTGGGCTCACACCACCCATCTTTGAGTTAGAAGTCAAGCATGCCCTGTTTGCATCACCAAGGACAATTCACAATATGATGGCTGTGGGGAGTTCATACTGCAGACCAAAAGGAGGAAGGTCTGAGTGCACCCAGAGGCTTCTCAGGAGAAAGTCCTGGCAGTCGTCTCCCGAGAAAACAACCATTGAGCAGCCTGGAAGCCCTGTTCTCCTCTCACACTGGACATCAACTAGACAAGAACTGGTTGGGCGTGTCTCCTCTGATTGTTTCTCCCCTTTCTGTGAGCTACTTGATATTTAAAATACGGATTTCCTCTGCCGTCTTGACTTTTTTGTTTTTTCCTTTTACTTTGAACATTGCTGTGTATTTGTTTGCCTAAAGGTTTGTGACTTCCTTATCTTCATTTTTATTTAGCTATTTATAAACTAGAGTATATTCCTTTGGGACATTTTCCACAAAAATTCAATTTTGCTGTTATCAGGAGTGTCCTATTGTTTAAAATTATGTGCAAATATGTGTCCACCCTCCTGGTCTGACATTCCTCTTTTACCTGTCTAGTGGTAACTACTGAAAACCTCAGATAGTTGGATTTCATGTCATTCAGTCGAGGAATTTCCCACATTGCTATTTGCCAGATAGCTTTATTGTTCATAGAGACGTGCTTCTATATTACATTGTCAGGCAAGTTTAAAGGGTGTAAAATAAAATTTAGGGTGAACATGAATACTTGAGCCTCAGTGTGTACATGTGCCCAGGACTGCGTTGTTCATGTTAACACAAGTGTGTGAGAGTGCATGCATGCAGGGGACATATGGTCAGAAGCCAATAATGACCAAAGAAATTAGAAGGTGATCTTGACAACTTAATAAGGACAATGGAGAAAATGTTTATTGGATATGTTTAATGGTTTCTTTATCATTTATAAAAAAACTGTCCAGCAGAGCAGCTGTACCCAGTTTCTGTAAACAATGTCAGGGTGTTGCTATATTCCCTATGAAAATATAGGTGGATGAGCAGCACCTAGAGACTAGCTCAAGAGATTCCTAAGGAAAGGTGAAAACAAATTTAAATAAAAGGGTGAAATCAAGACTTTTTGAGAGGATGACATTTCCAGGAGCTACAGAATTGCACTTTATATCCTTGCACATAAAAAATCTCTAGTGGCAATATCTGAGTAAACAATTATACCTTGCTTAAGTCTTTGAATAATTAAATTTGTAATGGTGTTGTGTGATATGTTTATGAATTTTCCATTCAGGGTCTCAGAATAATTTCTTCTAATCTTCACATTTAGAGACTCCTGTTGACTACCTATCTTGATTGTTTAACCCAAGAAACCCTCCTCTCCCAGTACTGTGTTCAGCCAGACCAGCTAAGCTACTTAATCTATCTTGGATGGTGACTCAAAGGTACTTTCACCAACCCAGGGTCCTGGCCAGCTTCCAGATCCTGGATATTGGAGTAAACTAACCTTCCGTTTTTAAAAAGAGTGCCAGAAAAGATCAAACTGTCCCCAAAACAAGAGGTGAGCCCCAAGCTTCCTGGCAAGTGTGACTGAAGCATGCTGTTTGGGAATTCACTGTTCCTCTGGAAAACCAAATACCTAAGAGAGCAAAGAGACCACGATCCAGAACACACCTGCTCCCCACTCATTTACTCAAAATTAAAGCACATCCAAGAAAACAACATGATATTTCTTCCTCCAGCAAGTTATAAAAACATACCTCTCTTAAAGGAAGAAACCTTTTAATATAGCAGCCCTGGGATATTCATGCAGGCTTTGAAAAGTGAGTTCAATACACCGCCTCCATTAAGAAGTGTTTATTTTTCCCAAGCAGTTTCTCTTCCACTGTTTCTGGTTTGCAGCTGAGCTCAGCTGTTCCAGCAGCCAACATTCATAGGTACCCAGATCGGTATAAATGGGCACCTCACCCTCACACCGCTGTGACCTCCTAGGGAAAAATTGTTTCCATGAAGTACACTCTGACCTTGCTAATAAGTGACCTGAGAAGTTGCTGATGCTCTGGTCCTCCACATCTGTCCCTGAGGGCTTTAGCATCCTGCATGGACCAGTTCAAACGGCAACCTAAGTACCATATCAAGAACTACTTTACGTACCAGTTCTTCCTTCTTAGTCATTTAATTACATACTCAGTGTAGTCAATATGCAAACCAAGAAATATGATAAACAAGGAGTAAAAGAGACACGGGTGTTCATAAAGATTTTCAATGCAAAATAAAACCAATGCATTAAAGAGATTTTGATGCATGACTATCTCCTTCAGCAAGTTTTTCTGAGCTCTGCACATCATTGTCATCATCATCTACATCCAGAGAATAGGGAGAAGCAGGAGATGCTATTCACTTAGGCCGTGGAGCCCTGGTGGTGTCGTGGTTGTGTGTTGGGCTGCTAACTGCAAGGTCGGCGCTCTGAAACCACCAGCTGGTCCTCACGAGAGAGATGAGGCTGTCTAGTCAATAAAAGGTTAGCATCTTGGAAACCCAGAGGGGCACTTCTACCCTGTTCGGATGTGATTCAATGGTGGCAAGGTTGGTTTGGTTTTTATCCATTTAGTACAGTGGTTACCAAATCTTGGAGGAAAGGTGGGGTGGGGGCAACGTAGTGAATTATTTATTGTGGGTCTTCTAGTCATGGTACTCCCATCAACTGTCCTTCATTTTCCAACTGACTGACTGGATTGTGTGATTCAGCTGTAAGTTATTGTTCACAGGACTAAGGGTGATGGCCAGCTGGCTAAGTATGGCGTTAGTCCCCTCACAACCAGCAGGGAAAAGCCAGAAGTGAAATGCATCCGTTGGAACCGAGAATCCCAGTTCACTACACCTCCTTGATACACGGCAAAGATGGGATACCAGAGGAGTGGTGGGGAGCAGCCGAAGAAATCAGGCATCAAAGCATGTGCCAGGGCAATACGGTTCCTCTCTCACAGCCCGTGTAAAGCGGAGTCCTTTTGGACAGCTCGCTGGCTTGGGGAATGCAGGGCCTCTGGGCTCTTCATTGGGGGAACTGGATTTTGGTGACACATGGAGTGGAGTCTTCTGGTGGAAACTTACAGCGGAGCGGCATGTCCTTTAGCTATTCCTTTCCAAGCAAGGCAGAAGCCCAGTCACAGGGCTGAGGGGTCAAAAAGGAGCCTGTCTGTGGGCACAACAGAGAAAGGACTGGCATGAGTGCACAACTAAATCCTGAGAATTCCACACTGAACTCAATCCATTCATGTCTCAAGAGCGCCGGAGTCAGGACCATAGTCTCTGTGCTCTGTGTTGACATTGCAGTGAACTAGTGAAACCAGCTGGGAAGTTAAGGAGGATGGAAGGAGAAACCAGCCTTAGGAACTGAAGGGGGTTACATGTGGCCCCCTTTTGCTGGTTTGTTTGTTTGCAGGGTAGGAGTGCTTTTCCAGAGCAGTTACCAAAGAGATGCTCCCCTTCCAGCTTTTTCCAGTGAGCTTGTGGGCAGCAACCCCTCAAGCCAGAAGTGCCAGTGTGTGACCTTGCTGACCACTTCACACAAGATCTGATTCCGAACCCTTTCTTCTGAAAACAGCTGGAGACATCTCAGAGCCTAGGCCAAGCTCGTCCTGGGTCTTTGAGCCACAGCCCCAAGCATTCCTGATGGGCAGCTGTTTCCTGGCTTTGAAACACCAGGGTCAGTTTCCAAGATGCTTATAGGATGCATGGACCTCGTGATAAAGCTTGACCCAGATATTAACTGTGCATGCTGTTTCTCTCATCTTTCTGCCAGCGCTGACTGGTTAGAGTACCAGGCTAATGAGGCCACGGCCTCCCACATTGCCACTTCTGTGGGCTTTCAAGGCGAGAGTGCTGATTCAGGTCTCGGAGACATGTGGGAAATCCTTATTGGAGTGTTTTGCACAGATGCTGCAGGAAGGAAGTTTCTATTTCAGATATATCAAATGCTTTGTCCTCAATCCCCCAACCCCCCAGCTGAGAGGCCAGTGATGCACACATTTACAGCACACATGCGTCCTCTCATGAGACCTATTTCTCCAGCTTGTCTACGAGATCAAGATAGGGCCAACAAAACAGATTAAGTAAAAGGGAGTTTGAGATGTAGTCAATTAATGTGGCCCTTCTAGCCATAATTCCTTGCATAAGATGACTCTGGGCTTTATTCTTAGAGTTATCATCCCATTTTTGGAGGACATGTCCTACTTTGCTAATGGACTGAATTAAGGTGGGATTAAGCCCTGTCTTTAGTAGAGGGTGTGAACTAAATCACAGCCTTTGTTTGCATGGGGTATGGTCTGCTAAAAGACAAAATCTGCTCCTCCACCAAATCCATGGCTCTGTGTATAAGAAGCATTTGAGACCGAGAGAGACGTCAGGACCATCAAAAGAGCATGTTCAAGATCTCTGTCTAAAGTGGCAGAGAGGCTGAAACCAGAAGCGCCAAAGACAGTGGGGAGAGCAAAGAGCCAGGCTGAGTCCAAAGGTCAAGGCAAGGAACCCATGAGACAGAACAGAGGAGCAGCACTGAGACTATGGGACTGTGAAGCAGAAGGACAGGCAGGCTTCCTGATCCATGAAGACAGCGGGCCAGGGACCACATAGTTCAGAGGATTGGGACGGAGGAGAAACTTGGCAGCTGATAGAGAAGTGTTGCTAGAAATCAACCACTGTCTTCTGAACTGTTCTCTAATCCTAACTTAGGGTAACCTATTAAGTTCTCCAATAAGGCCCCATCATTGTAAGTGTTGTCTGTGATTTCTATGTAGCTATGGCAGTGAGTTATAGCTCCATCATAGATGTAGAGTGCAGTTGGTGGCAGGGTAGGTAAAGAGAGATGGAAGCCAAAGGTGATCAGATATGACCCTCCCCTCAATGCCATTTCACAGAGATCCTGAGGAGTGATTCATAGTGTGTTATATCTAATGCTTTTTTCTCTCACATAGTTATGGGTTCATTTGACTCTCACAAAGGTATACAGCCAAGCCCTAACTCGCAGTACCAGTTTAATACTACCATATTTGGAAGAAGTTTTGGTAGCTGTAATTAGCTAACATGAGGTCATATTAGAGTAGGGTGAACTCTATATAAGAAAGCTGTTATCCATATAAAAAGAAGAGATGGCAGCAAAGGGAAGAAAACCATATGCTGTGTAAAGACAGAAGCAGAGGTGGAGGGCTGGCCCCACAACCGAACGAATGCCAGGGGCCAACAGAAACTGGAAGAGGCCTGAAAGGAGCTTCCCTTAGAGGGTAGGTTCCCAAACTTATTTGATCGACCACCCCTTTTTAACCAAAAAAGAAAATAACTCAGTGCCCCCCCCACCCCCCGGCAATTGAAATCTGCTGCCCTACAGCCTTTGACCCAGCATAAAATGTGTCTGGTTTTGCAGGCCCCACCAATCTATTATTAGCAGTTCCCTGATTTATGATAGAATAACTTCTTATTCTTTTGAGATAGCACATTTGTGGTCTTTTGTAATGTCAGTCTTTGGAAATGAATACCAATGGTGAGACATTTTTATTTTTGCAGACAGAGAACAAAACAATAAGGATTTCTGACCTGGATTCTGGCTGGCTTTAATGTCCTCCCCGCTAGAATTATTTTTCAGAGGAAACCACCTCGAATGAAGTCGTGTCACCACAGTCCCTAGTGTTCCTTGTTTCAGGCGTGAATGAGACTACCTCATACTTGTACTCAAGAAAAAACACTTAAGTAGATTTTCCTTATTTCTGTCATCAGCAGTAGCACTGACAGTGAGAGAGTTCTAAAAATAACAAACATGCAAACAGAAATTCAGAAAATATATATATATATAAATAGCTGGAGCCATTTTCAACCAAAGAACAATCAACAACAACCTCCCAATACTGCCACTCTAGAGCTATGAGGTGTGCCCTGGAAGCAGACTGATTGCTTGCCTTTGGGAAGCCTTATTCCTGTCCAAGAAGATATGATGGGATAATCATCACACAGCTCTTTGGAGCCTAGAAAGGGGTCTCTCTATAGCTTGGCTGTGTTTTGTTTACACAACTCCTCAGGGAAGGTTAACAAGCAGACATAAAATGATACGGCTCACAGCACTTCTGCACCTCAGTATTCAGAAAACCAAAGTGCTGAATGTTTCAAACGGCATAGACAGAAAAAGGAAAGGCATTCTCAGCAGTGTAAGTTAAAACCCCAACATGGGCACACTTCTTTTACCAGCAATTTTTTTTTCAAGTCAAATAGGAATCAAAGAAAGTATTGCACTTAATGATCACCTACTAACCCTGGGTGATGCATGTTTCTTGAGCGATCCATGAAAATTTCAGCACTATATCAAGCATGAGTGCTATCTGCCCCCTTCCCCGGCACCCTAGCTTGTTTCCGAAAGAAAATCTTTACCTTTGATGTTTCCTAGGAAGGGAATTGGCATTGTGGTATTTAAGTGTACAATGAACTATTTGCGAAGTATCTAAAAAGAATTTTAGGTGGATAGTAAGAGAGGGAAAAAAATCACAGCTTAAAATTTGTCTGCAATTATTTCCACACCAAGGACAGTCTACTTAGATCATCATGGAAGGGGCAGTGATTCAGAATTTTCACTTGCTTCCAGGTGTCTTAGTGTCAGTTCTGACTCCTGGTGACTCTGTATAAGAGGAAGAAAGCCCACCCACCATTCTTCCACCGACCTCACTTGTTCTTATGTTTGAGGCCATCCAGGCAGTCACTGGATTGATCCATCTTGTCAAGCGTCTTCCTCTTTTAGCGACCCCTTTACTTGACCAAGCATGATTTCCTTCTCCGGGGATGGATCTCTTCTAGCAACATGAGTTTCATGAGAAATCTCACCACAAGAAGCATTATGGCTGTCGTTCTCCCAAGACAGATTTGCTGGCTCTTCTCCAGAGTCTCAGTTTCAGAGTCTCTTCTGACATCTACTTTACCTCTTTCTTTCTTATCTGCTTTTACAGAAGTAGACAGCCTCGAGTTCCTCCCATAGAGCGGCCGGTGGGTTGGAACTACAGACCGTGAGGTTAGCAGCTCAGTGCTCAGCCCGCTACGCCACCTCTGACACCCTCTTATCTGCTTTTAAATAACCTTCATCAGGTCTTCTGTCCTTAATGTTCAATGCAACAAAGCTGTTCTTGAGATGCTTCCAAAATTCAGGTGGGATGGACTCAAGGTAGTATTTTGGCTCTCTTGGACTTGCTTCCAACTGTGCTTACATATGAGCAATTGACGGTCTGTTCCATGATCAGCCCCTGGCCAGGTTTCAGAAAATATCAAAGATGAAAGAAGGTGCATCCTCCATAAAAACAACTCTCGTGCTAAAGGTTTCACAAACACAGAAAAATCAGAAGTAATTGCTGTAATGTCTGCTTCTCAACCAGGCTGAAGAACCCTAGGTACTTTTCTTGCTCTTTGTGGTTTTTCTTCTGTCTGTCTGTAGTTCCCCATACAGTCATTTAAAAAGACACTATCAAACCAGCATTCAAGAATGAAACAAACAAGCAAGCAAGCAAAGCTGGACAAGCAGTTAAGATGCTGCGAAGTACAGCTACTGCCCAAGTATTCTTTCAAATGGATACAAACAGCCAACAGAAATCTCCAGCATGCAACACCAAACAAAACCCAGGACATGGATGCCTTTCTTGCAAAGACTAAAGGAGGATGGTCTTCTACCAGGAAAGAAACAAATACAACAAAATACAGGCAATAATGAAGGAAAAAAACATCAAACTGGAACTGGTGGTTAGCAATAAATTCATTTAAAGATAAAAATTGTTCTAAGCAATTCTGAGAATTATGAGATCACTGACTCCTTTAATATGATTTTGAATTTATCACTACTAAATTAAAGAAGGATTATATTTAATACTTTCAGTAAAAATATCACGCATTTTATGATTACAGTCTCTCTCAATTTCCTTCTACTTGCATATTATTGATAAAGAAATATGTAGATATATGTACATCAATTATTAAAAATATATGTTGCTGAGGAGTAGGGTCTTAGTGATTTATCTTTCTTCTTTGAAAACCCTGTTTCACTACATTTTGTCAATAGAAGTATATATTTAAAAAAATAATAGTCGTTATTCTTTCCAAAATAAAATATGAATAATAAAAACAATAATAAATTATTTATACAAAAGTTAGGTAAGAAAATATGTTTCCCTTAGCAACATTGAAGGAGATATTTAAACATAGTCAGCATTCAATGAACATATAATTTAGTAATCAACAAAATAACTGACAGCCAACATGTAAATTATTCATACTTTAATTTTTCAACTGTTTATTCTTTTCAAATATTTATTTTTCTTAAAGCAAATACACTCATTCAGGAGTCTACAATAAAGATGGATGAAAACTTTGTACCAAACTGAATTGGTATTCCATGCTACCAAAAGCAGAAGATCGTCAAAGATCTGTGTTATGGATGGAACCGTGTCCCCCCAAAAGATATACTGAATTCCTAACCCTTATCAATGAATGTGATCTTGTTTGAAAATAGATTGTTTCCTTGAAGATACTATGAGTCAAATTAATGAGATTATTCAGAGTAGAGTAGGTGATAATTCCCTCTGAGTGGTGTCTTATAAAAAGGGAAAACAGGTGTAAGATGGTGTTCACATAGGGGAAAGTCACTGTGTGAGAAACCAACGCAAACCAAGAAATGACATGAGCTGGAAGAGATAAGGAAGGTTATTCTCCTAAAGAAAACAAAGAGAGCATGTCCCGGCCCCCTCCCTGGAATTCGAATGCCTGGTTCTTAAAGAGAGACAGTGAATTTCTGCTCTTGAAAAACACCTATTTTATGGTATCATTGGCTATAGTAGGCTAATGCAATGAAGACAATCTACTAACTGGATTCAGCTTATATAAAACCAGTGTATACCATCCTAAAAAAATGATTTCTTCAAGGCAATTGTCATGTTTGCATTCTCTAGTACCACCAGTCTTCTTCTAAACCAGACCAAAAGAGTCCATTTGCTTTGATCATCTTTTTTCAGCTACTCAGGACCTACAAAACTTGATCCCTGTGCAACCAGACAAACCCTTAATCCATTCCTTCTCAATATCTTCAAAGGTATATCTGGATTATCTAGCACCCGGGCTGGCCACATAACTAAGCTTCCTAGAAACTGAAATTCACTTACAAAGTTTATAAAATTTTTCTTTGGTCAGATTTACAGAGTTTATTTCAAGAAAATAAATGGGGCCCAAATTTCTGAGTGATGCAGTAAATAAATGGAGGGGAAAACCAAATCGGGAGAGAGAACAAGTCAGGTCTAGACTACATCACTGGGGGTATCTACTGACCAAATTTTAACACGCCAGGTCAGATCTATGCCTTTGATCCCCAATACTCCTCTCTCTCAAGCATGCTGTCTAGTGACAACTTTCCTCCCATCCCTCAATTTGAGATAGGGGAAGTTCTCTGAAGGCATATTTCCTATCTCATTCCACAAATGAGTCTTGGGCTTCATGGCCATCCATAGCCTGGTACACATCAGGTTCTCTCTGTTTAGGCTCCAATACTGACCTTTTCTTCAGCTTTGGATGACATGGAGGACAATCTTCAGTGATTAATGACAGTGCACTTCTTCTATGTGGACTGTGAACAGCTCTCTTAAATGGCTGCTGGATTGGAGATAAGCCTTTAAGTTCTTAGGTGCTACTTTATCTGATAGCTGAGCTCCATCTAAACCAGCGGTTCTCAACCTATGGGTCACAACCCCTTGAGGGGATGAACGACCCTTTCACAGGGGTCGCCTGATTCCTAACAGAAGCAAAATTACAGTTATGAAGTCACAACGAAAATACTTTTATGGTGAGGGGATCACTACCACATAAGGAATTGTATTAAAGGGCTGTGGCATTAGGAAGGTGGATAACCACTTCTTTAAATTCTTGATCACATTTCGCTATAGCATCCATATCTATAAAAATCTTTTTTTACAAGATTTTAAGGTTATTTTTATTTACAACTTTTGAAAAGTGCACATTTTTTTACATGGGTGACTTGTGCAAATTTAGATTTATAAGAGTGAGAAATGCACAAAAGGTGGCAATGGCATAGAAAACAAAACACATACTTAAGTGATATGTAACTGAAAGTATATTCAAAGAAAGAGTGGGGCAGCCGTTGGCTCTTGAGAGCCCAAAAAAGCTCAAAAAAACTCAAGACCTGAAGCATGCAATGCTAGTTAAGGGAGTGGAAGGTGGTTTGCCACAGAGGGCTCCCTTCCTTAGATCCAAAGGCTGAAAAAAGTTAAAAGGAAGAGGGGTCTCAGCTTATTTCATCTAGGATGCTATTACTCCTGGAAAAAGACCCAAGGGTCTCCAACTTTTCCTAATTTAAACAGAAATGCTCCCCTCCCCATTCTTTGCTAACAAAAACCCAACCATCCTCAGTATTCGGAAGGCTCTGGTGGGTGGGCCACCCCAGGAGAGTCTTCACTTACAATTGCTCCTTTGGCTGATCACCCTTCACCTTTCTTTCCTGCTCCAGGATCCACGCTGTGAGTCAGGAGTGTGTGACCCTGCTTTCAGAACAGAGGTTTACATGGATCTGGTTCCACAGGGGCTGTGGGCCATGTTCCAAATCCATTCCCTTTTCAATTCTACAGGAGATCTCACTTAAAATAGCATCCTGGGTGCCAACCTGTGCTCAGCACCATGTGTCTCAAAATTCCCTTGAAACACTCATGTAAAACACAGGAACACACCATGGCCCTCAGACTGGCAATGAGACAGTGCTGGAAGAGTTGAGCTTTGCAAGTAACCCAGGTACAGTACATTTGAATTTGGAAGGTGTTTGCTGAAGGAGAGGCTAAAAAGGATAGGAAGAACTTAGCACAGGATGATGGAAACGGCACAACAGCTATTTTTCTTTTAATAAAGGTGACAAACACATCATGTGTAATTTTTCTTATGAACAGCTTCTTCTTTCACAGCACCTGAGTCGACAATCGCACCAGCTCTGTCCTGCTATCACAGGGCACATGTTTTTCATATTCACGCTCGTTCTCCTGGTACAGCTGAGTGGCCTGGCTGTTTGCTGGACTATTGGGATTGGGTTCATCCAATAGAGACTGTATGGATGTTAAAATTGAAGACTCATCATAGGTTGGGCTCCAGCAATTCTGAAGTATATCCAGAAACAAGCTTCAAGCAGGGTCATGCTATAAAAACTAATTGTTTTTAAGTTGGAGCTAGTATTGAGTGCAAGCCCAAAAGCTATTCCTGGATCTATGTTTGTTTGCTGATTGGTTTTTTCTTTTAATCTGCTGTAACTTGGGAGTTAATATATATGTCATATCATTCCTTAGTTCAAGGATGTCAAACAGAACTGTACAATTGAATCAGTCTGCACACATGCTTTTCCTTCCTCAACTTCTTGACATCATCTTCTGCTTATGTCCCTCACCCCTCTGTGTACTCACTTTCCCCTTGTTATATTTTCTTTCCCTATAAGCTCATCTTCCCTGGGTTTCATTTGCCAAAAAAACAAAAACAAAGAAATAACACAGCTTCAAAAGAGAGACCCCCCAATGGAGACACACCTCTGAGATATACCCTAATATGAGGGTCAAAGTCTCACCCTCCTTCCTTCTAAGGGGCACTCTGGTTGGACTTCCAAGATAGATCTGTTTGTTCTTTTAATGGTATGTTCAATATTCTTTGTCAGCACCATAATTCAAATGTATCAGTTCTTCTTCCATCTTCCTTTTTCAATGGCTACTTTTTCGCAGCTATGAGGCAATTTGAAAATACCATGGCTTTGGTCAGGTGCCTTAGACCTCATGCTTTCCAACACCTTTAAGCACTTGTTCATATATTAACTTGTTATAATAAGTTTTCAAATCTTTTTTTGATTTTCTTTTGATTGTTTTTCATCATTAGAACTAATGAAATGTCACTTCTTGAAACATGATTAGTATTTTATTTTCCCTACAGCTTTTATTTTATTTTTATTAGTTAAAATTTAATACATATATCATTCCAAATTTCAATCATACCAAGTAGAATGTGCAATGGCTACCGCAGTCTCCCTTTTATCATAGCTACACCATTGTGCTCCCCCACCCTCAAGGCCCTTATTTTACTTGCTGCCTGTGGTAGTTACATAATCTGGTGTCAATTTGAGAGGATTAAGAGTAAAGGGGTGGAGTCTGGCCTGTCAATCAACGTATAACCAATGAGACCTCTTTGTGAGCATGACCTCCTCATGAAAATTCTGGGAACTCCTGTATTTCCTCCTTGGAGGTGGGAGACACTTCTTTCTCTCTGCCCACTCCCTGAGAGACACTTTACTGGCAGGACACATGGCACTACATCCTGGGAGCTGGAGAAGCCATATGGACCTACTCTGATGCTACCAGACCTCTGGAGCTGGAGAAGCCATGTAGAGACCCCTGCCAACACTGAGATCCTTACAAGGCCACTGGGTTCACAAGACTTCCTATCCACTGACCTGTTATCCTCCTCCACTCAGCATCATTGCATGTATTTTGTGAGTCTGAAGAGGACTCTTTTTTATGTAAATATGAGTGGGTCAATGAATTTGTTTCCCTAGTCTACCCAGACTAGCACACTGCCTACCTAGGTTCATCAAACCTAAGTTTCCAATACCCAAAACCAGGAAAGCATATAACATAGCATTATGAGGGTAACCTCCATTGACATTACACTTCTGCGATACACTCTAATATGAACAAACATCTAAAGAAAATAATAAAAATCAAAAATACAAAAAATTTTGGAAGCCAAATCAGGTTCAGCCCACATCGTAGGGGGGATCTGGAGGGGAAATCGATCTCCAGGTCAGGGATGGAGAGACTGAGGGTGCTCTTACTTTGAGGTCTAAGGCACCTGACCAAAGCCATAGTATTTTCAATTGCCTTATATTTACAAAAAAGTAGCCATTGAAAAGGAAGATGGAAGAAGAACTGATACATTTGAATTATGGCACTGACAAAGAATATTGAAAACATCATCAAAAGAACAAACAGGGACTGAGCCCTGGTGGCGTAGTGGTTGTGTGCGGGACTGCGGCCCACTGGGACAGAGGTTCAATTCCAGCAGTGGGCCTGGACCTCCTACTCCCACCACCAGAGAAGCAGTGATGTCCAAAAAACAAACAAACAAAAAAAGAACAAACAGATCTGTCTTGGAAGTCCAGCCAGAATGCCCCTTAGAAGGAAGGAGGGTGAGACTTTGTCTCATGTACTTTGAACAGCTTGTCCAGAAAGACCGAACCCCAGAGAAGGACATTGTGTTAGTCTAGGTAAACTTGAGAAGCAAATCTAAAGAAGTTAATATATGTATAAGACAGAGTTTTATATAAAGGGTAAGTGTACATTCAGAAAGCATCCCAAGGCTGTCCAGTCAAAGCCCCAAAGTTTCAACTTAATCCATATGTCCAGCACCAATCTACAAAGTCCTCTTCAAGCTGACATAAACACACACAATGATGCCAACTGCAGGAGGATCACAGGCCAGTGGATAGAAAGTCTGAGTTCAGTGGCAGTGTAAGCATCTCAACGTTGGCAGGGTTCTCCAGGCAGTTTCTTCACCACCCAGGACTACATAAAGGTACACCCATGTGACTTCTCCTCAGAGATGTCTCACATAAAGTGAGCCTTGCCAGCTAGAGCAGGGAACTAGCTAGGATAGTGTGGCAGTCATATGCTTATGTTAATTTTATTATTGAAATGTAGGGGTGGAGTCTAGTCTGTTAATCTGGAGATAGCCATTGAGTAGCCAATGAGGCCTCTATGTGGGCATGACTTTCTCCTGAGACTTTTGGGAAATCTCGTGATATTTCCCTCATGAAGCTATCTCGTGATGAGAAGCTATCTTCCCCAGTTGATGGGAGTTAGTCTCAGAGAGGATGAGTCATGGACAAGACAAGATGGCAGCCTCTGAGAAGCTGGAGTAGCCGACGGAGAGACCACGCGGCTTTGCCCTGATGGAGCCACACCTCTGAAGCTGGAGCAGCATGCTGTTGATGGACCCTGAGCCCTGGAAGCAAGGAGCCATGGGGAGACCCCTGCCAGTGCCAGAATTCTGCACCCACTGACCTGTGATTTTGTGAGTCGGAGGGAGACTTTGTAGACTGATTTCGGGCATATGGGTTAATATCAGATTTATGACTTTGTACTGGACTGGATTGGAATGCCTTCTTAGTGTCACATTCCTTTTGTATATAAACCCTTTCCTTATATCCATATGTGTGTCTATGAAATTTGTTCCTCCAGTCTACCTGGACTAACACAGATAGTCACACACTGGACCAACCATCAGAGAGCAAGAGACAAGAGAATTAAAAAGGCGAGGTTCACCAAGCCATTTTTCTCTCCGCTTTTCAATTAATCCCACATGTGTTTATCAGCCAGTTTGGTACCATAAACCTTCATTGTCACAGACAGTGTTTGGTAAAATAGAGTGTCAATTCAGAAGAGGAAGACTCTCAGGAAGTCAGACTGACACAAGGCCTGTGACAATGGGCTCCAATATGAGAGCCAGGAGGAGGATGGCCCCAAGTGCTGCAGTGGGGTTTCATTCTGATAGACATGAGGTCTCTAGGAATAAGAACTGACTGGGTGGCCTGTAACAGCAACCACAAAAGGAAGGGCTTGCAAATGTCAACTCAAGGGCACGTTGCTCTTCAGGACTCAGAGAATCTCATGGACACTTTATCTCTTTCTCGAGGCAAAACCATTCACTATGCTTCCCTTGAATCTCTACTGTTATCAAGCTTGATGCCTGTCCTTGAGAAAAAAAGATAAGATCTCAATGGGCTCCACCCCTCAAAAAAAACCCTAATCTAATTTTAATTAGTTTATAGGAATTATTGCACATTCTGACTTGTGGGGCTCAAAATAACAAAGTTATACTTTACTATCATGTAATCTCTCTGTCCATTCATATGCTGAAGAAACAATGAGGACAGAAGACAGTAAAGACCTCCGCAGGAAGCACCAGGAGGAGCTAAGTAGAACTTTAAGCTATGTATATAGTGCTGTGACAGAAGAGCTAATGCATCTGAAATCTATCTGTAGACATTCTCAAACTCAGCCCAAAGATGATGGAAAAGAGGCTGGATCTTAAGGAGCGAATGAGAGTTTCTGTGGCCGTCAGAATTTGAAGGGCATCCAAGGCTTATAAAATGTGAGTGTACATTCAGAAAGCATCCCAACACTGTCCAGTCCATGCCCCAAAGTCCGACTTAGCCCATATGTCCAACACTAATCTACAAAGTCCTCTTCACAGTCACAAAACACACACAATCACCACAACAGCAGGAGGATCATAGGCCAGTGGGCAGAAAGTCTTTGAGTCCAGTGACAGAATTTGAAGGGCATCCAAGGCTTAGGATTTGGAAGGAGGAAAGTTCAGCCTGTCTCAACCACAAATTGTATCAAGAGCAACAGAAGGGTACGTAGGATTGAAATCTAAGCACAGGGAGTATTTTCAGCTTTGGATTGTTCACTCCATCAAGAATGAGGGGTCGGGACGGTAATGAATGAGAATAGAAGGAGGGAGAGCAATTGGGACATGTTAAGAAAAATCCAGATGAACTTTCGAAATGTAAAAGGTTTGAACCTGGAATAGAGCTTTCTAATTACTTTTTTTTTTTTAAGAAGCAGATGGCTCAATTGGCTCTTAGCAAGGCTATGACTATACATGGCAAAATGCAAAAGTAATTAAAATCAGATCACCTCACTACAAATTTCTATTCTCTACTTTCTTGGTAAGACCTCTCTTCAGACAACAAGCACTAGGAGACAGAAGAAGAAGGTTCTATTTAATGTTGGTGGTACAATGGGCTAAGCACTGGAAGGGCAAAAGAAAAAGAAAGGACTAGGTTTACAGTCTCAAAACCCTACAGGAGTGACCCTACTGTTTCTAGGGTCCTTGGGAGTCGGAGTAGACTCAATGGCAGTGAGTTTGCTTTGTTTTTGTTTCTGGGACTCTAAACAGCACAGCAGGGATTACTAATTTGCTTTCAGTAAATGACTGCTGAGAATCTTATAAAAGCAATGGATAAAACTTTACTCTGAGAAATTACATGTCCTTAGGTGTCTAAGAAGTGTCCAAAATTGGCAAGGACTTAGGCTTCCATATTTAATAATATGTACTTGGTAGACATGGTATGCAATAGTGCTTCAAGAAGAAAGATTTAGGATTTCACCTAGTAAAGAATCACTGATTTAGAGGTACTTAAAGAGGGTTATATTTTTTACTTGAAATATTGATGCCTGCTTTTAATTTTTAATTAAACATTGGTTATGTTACTTCATGAATAAACTATACATTCTAAAAGTCCCCCTACTTTAGAGCCAACCAAGTTTTGATCATGCACATGGAAGTGAGTTATATAGGAATATGAGTGTAAGTCAAAGAGTATTGCTACTAGAGCTTTAGTTCGTACATGATTTGTTACAATGTATATTTAAACATCTATCTGTTATCATGGCTACAGGCAAGTTCTTCCAGTATTATACTTATTTTCGTGTCATTATGGTACCTTTTATTGAAAATAAATAGCAGATTCCAAGGGAATATGCATGGTCTGTTCAATTCAGGACAGAGAAGTCGATTTAAAAGACCATGCTACCAGTTTTCTTAACACTCTAAAGAGAAAATCTTGATAGATTTCCTTTAGTAAGATACCAAAGCTAATTAGGGAGAAGTTTTAATAAAATTGAAAATGCATTGTTAAGAAACAGGCTAAGAAAGCTGCACCTAAGATTTTTTTTTTCCATCACAACCATGTACTTACAAGATTAATCTTTGAAGATTAACAGGGTTATCCTGCAAGAATCTAATTAGAAAACTTTACCTTACCCAACTGATTACCCTCCTGCAGCTTCCTAAAACTCAAAGGCCATATCAAAGGAACATGATTTCAGTCCCTTGAGAATTCTTTTACACTGTTTTGATGTGGTAACAAATGAAAGGGGAAATAGCAACATAATATTCACAAGTGAACAAATCCCAGGTGGAGGATATGTTGTGAAACAAGAGCTTCATCACTTTATACATATATATATATGTATCTTTTTAAATAAAGAGTTTTATGAATTTGCTGCAATGTTTTTTGACTTGCCTTCATAAAGTGACCTTCAGCATGGCTTGGGTGATACACAAAAAATGACTTCCTAATTACAAAAGGAGAGTTTATATTAATAAAGCCATAATAAAGAGTGTCGTTAAGGATCTTGAAATAAATGGCAGAGGAGGCCATATTTGACCCCTTCTAGCTTCCTATTGCCAAGAGGCAGAGGTCAGACATGTCTCCATACTCCATCCTTTTTTACGTACTCTGACACCAATTGTTCCTCCCAAGGTAGTCTCCATCTATCCTGGGTTCTATGAAGCCTTACAATGCATACATAGGACCCACAGACAAAACACCTAATTATGGGGTTTATTAGTGAAGTTGACAGGTTACCACAAGTCAGGTCAGTAAACAGTAAGAACACAGTCATGGGTATACAGGACCCCCTCTCCTCAGCCAGCAATCAAGTCTTTCTCCGGTCCTCTGTTTCTCAGACACACTGTCTCTTGGCCTCTGCCTCCATGAGCCAGGAAGCCCGTCTGTCACTCTGTTTCACAGGACCATTACCTTGATTTAATACTGCTCCTATTACTCTTTCTCGTTGTTTTTAGCCCACAGTTTCTGTTGCCTCTGATCTCAGCCTACAGTGTTTAAGAGATCTGGAATGTGCCTTTCCTAAGTTCCTGGGATTTCTTGTTCTGTCCAAGGAAGCTCTTATACACAGAAGATGGCCTTGATGGAGGTGTGTTTTTTCTTTTGTCTTTTAGCACATCGTACTCCTAAAAAAATGAAGGATAGGGACTTATGCCATACCTTCTAGTAGAATCTAAAGAGAATCCTGTAACAGAGCATCTCCTTCAAAAGGTATGATAGCCACATGCGTAGAGTCCAGAATTACATTGAGAAGGACTTTATCATTGATTACATCTATGATCGAAATTATAAATGGTCAGGATATTGGTGTTGTTGCTTCTCTCCTGGTCCAGAGATGAATTCTGACCAATTTCCATCGCTAACCACAACAAAGAGGCTTTTTCAAACTACCCATGGAGTTACATGGTACTTTTCCTAATGCTAGGAGACTTATTCTCCAATGCTGGTCCCTGTGGACAATATAAATTTACACCTCTCTCTTGAGTTGTGGCAGTCACTAATTGTGTCAACTTCAGGATTGGGAGTGTAGGGGCGGAGTCTAGCATGTCAATCTGGAGATAGCCAATGAGACCTCTGTATGGACGTGGCTTTCTCCGGAGAATTCTGGGAAATCTGGCTATATTCCCCCATTGGAGGTGAGAGATTTAGACTTCCTGGAGAAGAAACAACATGGGCTTGCCCTCCTGGAACCAGATCTCTGAAGTTGGAAAAGCTCCATAAAGACTCCGGCCCGTGATGAGATACTTGAGAAGCCACAGAGAGTCCCCTGCCAGCACTGAGATGATTCTACCATCACTAAATACACAAGACTCTGCCCTAACTGGCCTGTGGTTATCCTGGAGTCATTGCATGTGTTTCACAAGTCTGAAGAGGTCTTTATAGATTGGTATTAGACATATTGGCTGATATCAGATTTATGACCTTGGACTGACCTAGACTGGCATGTTCAATCGCTTATGAATTTGTTTCTCTACTCTACCTAGACTAACACATTAGCACATGCTATAAAACATATAGTGCACCAGGTTCAGAGACTCCAACAACAGTAAGGCAGAATGGCCAAGGAGCACAGAGCATGGCAGAGAGCATGTATGTCAATCAGGTGATAAAGGAGATATCTACAACACATGTCATTTGGGAACATAAACAGGCCGATGTGGGCTGAACAGGTGGAAACTGAAAACCTAAAGGCTGAAGTAACCAAAGAACTTCTTAACCCCAAAGCCGTGTGCCAGAGAGAAGAAATCCCATTGTGAGAAGACAGTGTTGGGGGTGAGGCAACTGCTAGAGATAACAATGAAACATGACAGCAAGGTTGTGTAAAGGGATATATTTATTTGCCGATGTGTAAAATTCACCAAAAATAACAGAAATTTAAACTAGGGAGACCTTTACTTATAAATAAAAGTGGAAGCTGATCACAAACTTCCAATGTGTGGCCCAGGCCCTACTACCTGGTTGCTGTGCAATCCCTAGGTTGTTCTATCCACGCCCTTCGAAATGGCTCAATACTAGACACACATTCTAAGAGAAGACTTTAAAGAGTAAATGTGTCCTAACTAAAAGGGCCTATCAGATGCCACCTTTCATTCCTTTGTCCCTTTCCTCACCTGTGTATTAACAAAATGTGGCCTTGCTTTTAAGATTACTCTTTATTTTCTTTTGATTTAGCATTTGAATTTGCTGAGAGGGAATTGATATTCAATTTCACTTTAAAATGGTATGACATCAAGCTCTTCAGCTTACCCTATTTGATGTGTGGGTGTGTGTGTATATACATCACTAGGTGTCAAGGGTTCTTGTCTTTGGGGTAAGTGAATCAACAGCACTGGAAGTGAGCAAGATGAACACCATGCAAAGAATGATGCCAAGTAAGCATGTGTGTTAGGGTATGGCAACCTAATGAAGAGCGATCATCAGTAAGAGTGAGAACGAAAAAGTCATGAATTGACCTTAAGGGTGCATCAATTGTCGGAGATCCACGGGAGTCTGACGATTCAGCCAGAACACTACACGAAGCTTTGAGGAGTAGTTCTTTCTATTGAAGGTATGGATATGATGCACACATAGCTGAAATGGGTAGGGCAGTTGGGTCACTTTATTTCCTCTTGTTATCATTAGCTGCCATGGAGTCTGTTCCAATTCATAGCAAACCACCCAGTCCTGCACCATCGTAGCAATTGTTCTTATGTGCAAACCCATTATTTCCTAAAGCTGCGATAAACAGAAACAAAATAAGTAGGTGACTTTCAAGAACAGAAATGCATTCACTCCCTTTTCAAGAGAGGGAAGTGTGAAATCAGGTCACCTAATATGGAGAAAGAATTGCAAGGGGGAAGACCCTTGGTGATCTTCACATGGCATCTCTTTCCCCATCTGTGTTGCTTTTGTGCTTAATCTGCTCATGTTGTACTTAAACTGCTCAAAAGTGATTCGATTTAAAGAATACACCCCCTGTTCTGATAAAGATACTTACAACAATGAAAACCCTTGTTCCCAAGGGGATTGCTTCCACTGGTATCAGGATTAGCATTCCAGCATATATTTTTTTGGAGGGCGCAATTCAATTAATAATACCAGCCTTATAAATGTGAGAAGGAGCTGGCAGAAAGATCTTTCAGATGGCCTGCACCAAGTTCATGATTCTTCCATTCAACCAGGCCCAGTAAATCAACTTCTTTCATGATACTTTAAAGGTCAGTGTTATCTTTCTTGTGAACCTGATATGTTTTGTTTTTCAGTAGTTTGATACCATCTGAAGTTAACAAGAACAAAAGCTGGAATCTTAAAGACTGGGTTTCACATGCTGTCTGCTTTTCCTACTTGTACTGTAGCCTTGGAAAAATTATTCTGACTTTTTGGACCTCAGTTTTTTTTCTTAGCATTAAATATATATGTTAATTTCACAAGTAGAAATGCCTTTGCATTACTAATTGTTTTCATTCATTTTACATCTCTTTCTAAAGTTTTCCTTGTGCCACATTTCTTATTAACTGTATTCCTGGGTATTATATAATTTTGTTGCTATGATGACAAAGATCTTTCTACTAATTATAGCTACAACTAAACAAGAAAGCTAATGATGTCTCAGATGGGTATTTTTGTAACAAGTCATTATAGGAAACTCTTATTAGTTCTAATGGTTTTGTAGCTGATTTCCTTAAATTCTTTAAGAAAAATAAAGTCATCTGCATTTAATAAATATTTGTCAAATAAATACATTGATAAATTGAAGGGATTCTATATTTTCAATGCTCATTACTCACTCAACCCAGCATACTCCTGTCTAGTTGGTTCTGAATGATAGCCACAATATAGGACAAACTAGAAATGTTCCATGGGTTATTAGCCTAAAAAACCAAACTGTCATTGAGTTCATTCTAACTCATCATGACCCCATAGGCTAGTGTAGAACAGCCCGTTTGGGCTTCTGAGGCTGTAAATTTTTACAAGAGCAGAAAGCCTCATAGTCTTGTTTAAACCAAATGTCTTTATTTTAACAGCTTATTTTAATTGCTATTACAGCTGTCTTATAAATGTCACCAAATAATTTTCCTGAGAATAAATGGATGGTATGCTTTCTGAGTTGCTGCCTATGTGAGAGTATACTTCTCTTACTGTTGTCCCCAAGCAAAATAAATATTGTCCAAACCTGCTGAAAAATGTGGAAAAGGTAGAGAATACTGCAATAGCCCCTATGTGGAGAGACCTCAAAGGAGGTTAAGAGAAACTTAATAGCTCTGAGATCCCCTTATGACAAACATAGTTCATGAAAATGCTTCATTTGGGAGTCATTCCTCAATTTTAAGCATTCAAGCAGTAATGTGAAGGAAAAGACATTGTTCATTTGCATTTCCAATGGGGGAAAAATGTATAGACCTTCAAAACCAGCAGCATCCAGCTGAAGAGAATCAATAGATAAGTATTAAATGGATAAAGGCTGTGGAGCCCTGATGGTGTCCTGGTTAAGCATTGGGCTGTGACCTGCACAGCTGGCAGTTCGAAACCACCAACAGCTCTATAGAAGAATGGCTGGGTTCTACAGGCCCATCAACAGTTACAGTCTCAGAAACACAGAGGAGGCCACTATGAGTCATCATTGACTCAGTAACAGTGAGAGGTGTGTGTGTGTGTGTGTGTGTGTTTTGAAAGAGGTCTAAAGATATTAGCAGCTTTATTCTCATTTGACTAACCAGTTAACAGATTCCTAGGCACAAACACAGGTATACAAAAAGCTAAGCGCTTGACTCCTAGGAGAAAGTTTTATGGTTTCAGCACACCCAAAGGCAGACCTAGAGATCTGATTGGCAAGGTCACCGGCTTCAAAAACCCTATGGAACTCGTTTTCTCTGAAGAAGTGGGTCCACTCAATAGCAATTGACAGCAATTAGTGAGTCAGACAGGATATGATGGGAAGAGGATTATTGAAGTTCTTGGTTGATACCAGTAGACAGTGGTACCCTTTGGGTTAGGCGTTGAGTTAAAAAAAAAGTATGAATCAGTAATTAGATACCTAATCAAGCTTTCCTTCAAGTGCAAAGGTAACTGCAAAATATTCTGAAATATACAAGAACTCAGGAAACTCAATACACCTGAGACTATGAATGAGGTTATTAGAATAATACATTTTACATTAAAAACCAATAAACCAAAATAAAGAAACATGAATAGAAATGCCAGGGTAAAAGAAATGCTGACACTCTGTTTAAAAATAGAAGAACAATTGACAGCTGTCAGAAGTACAGCTCAAGAAAAAGGAGTAAATGCTATAAAATTTGACATTAAAATATTAAGTATTTAATAAAAAAATACTGAGCTAACAAAGTCAGAAATGTTGAGAGGAGGGGGGGAAATATGTGTGCTAACAAAAATTTCCCATGATACTGCCCAAAGTTGAACTATGTGGTTCAAATATTATTTTGAGCTCAAAGAGTTTCTCATAACAAAGAATATTTATGAAATATATTGTATAAAGTGAATCTAGAGACAAATAGTAAATTGCTTTGTCACTAACCCCTAGGTCTATGGTTTGAACCAGACTGCTCTGCAGAAGAAAAGACTTGGCAACCTCTTTCTATGGAATTGTAATTCCTTGACTTGAGGTCACCCTGACTCATAATCAGGTAAATGATACACAACAATATATTTTCTAATAGTGTGGTGACATGAAACTAGTTACGCATGGCTCTTCTACCTGTGTCTGTGTATAGCAAATGATGAGTGCCATTGCTGTTAGGTGTCCATGAATCAGTTCGGACCCGTAGCTACCCTCTGCACAGCAGGATAAAACACTGCCTAGTCCTACACATTAGCCAGATGCTTGAGCCCTCCTTGAAGTTATGGAGTCAATGAATGTGTGAAATCATGCAAACAGGATGTAGGAGATGGTAGCAGAGGAGATGAGTCACTTTTGCCATTTGGCTGGATGTACGTGTGAGCCATCACAGAAGAAGAGAGAGCATCGCATGACCATTAAGGAAGAAAAGGAACCAGCACAGAGTGTAGGTGAGATCCCTCTCTGAAGTGGAGGAAGAAGGAGAAGAACCAAAACCAGAGGAGAGAACTAAGACTAGAACTGAAGAGAATCACATGGCCCGGGAGGAAAATTAGTGGGCATCATGGCCTATCAGGCAGAGGCCAAAGAATATTGTGGCTGAGAAGCTGAGGACTGGAGAAAGACATGCCTGGCAGTAGGGTAAGAAGAAACAATGCCGACAATAGAACTGTATCCTTAGCCTAGTAAACTCCATAGTCAAGAGCATTGTCTGAGTATTGATTCAGCCATTTCAAAGAATGACTGAACAAGCAGGGAAGTAGACTATTGTGGGAGGGATGATTTGTGTCAGAATGGGATCGATAAAGATGAAAATGGAGGCATATTCACCTCTACCTTGCAGAAATCAGTCTTGAACTGAGGAGAAGCTGTAACATCCTTTTCTGGACAGCCAGAAGAAGTCAGGTGTGACCTCAATGCCATTTACAAATAAAGCTATGTTTACCTCAAGTGTAATACTTTCCATCGAAAGTTATGTATTTTGAAGTCATCCCCCTAGGAGTCATCATGGCCCAGTTGAATAAGCATTGAACTACTCAAAATATTACGAAAGAGGAATTTCCTTCTCAAAATGGAGTTGACTCACCAGACAGAGTGAGCAAAGCCTGCAGGAGTAACCTCTGTGGAAGTAAAGCATTAGTCTGGGCAGACTAGAGAAACAAACTCATAAACACATATGTAGATGTAATGGAAAGGTTTATATGCAAGAGAAACGGGACTTTGAGAAAGCATTCCAACCCAGTCCAGTCCAAGGTCATAAGTCTGATATTAGCCCATATGCCTGATACCAGTCTATAAAGTCTTCTCCCCACTCATGAGGTACCTGCAATGACACCAGGACAATCATAGACCAGTGGGTTCAGTCTTGTGTATCCAGCGTCAGAAGAATCATCCTGGCGCTGCCAGGAGATTCCCCATGGCTCCTCATTTCCAGAGTTCAAGGTTCATCAGCAGTATCCAGTGGTAGTAGAAGCACCTCAGCACTGAGGGGTCTCTCGGTCACTTTTCTGGCTTCAGAGGTTTGGTTCCATCAAGGTCAACTCAAGTGGCTTCTCCTCCAGATTCCAGGACTCAGAATCTGTCAGCATGCTCCTATGTTATCAGTTGTGAGTCTCCAGGGAATTGAGTCTATAGTCTCTCGCTTCCAATGGAAAATTCCACAAGACTTTGCAGAATTCTCAGGAGAAAGCCATGCCCACACAGAGGCTCCATTGACTATCTCCAGATTGACAGACTATACTCCACCTCTCAACTCCCAGTGTTGAAACTGACACAGTTTTGTGACACAATTATGGACCTTCATTTGCTGATGAGGCACAACTCAAAATGAAAAGAAGGAAATCAGCTGCTAAAATTTACCAAAAATCAGAACTTGGAATGTCTGAACTATGTATTGGCCATTTTGAATCAGAATATCATATGGTTGACTATGCTGGTGATAACACAATCAAAAGAAATGACACTGTATTCATCATCAAAAAGGATAGTTTAAGATCTGCCTACAAGCACAATGCTACCTGCTATAGGATTTTATCTATCCTCACTTAAGAAACTTTAGTCAATAAAACTAGTATTCAAACATGCACCAACCACCAAAGGTAGTGAAGTAAAAGGATTCTACCAACTTCTTCAGTCTGATATTGATTAAAACTTGTAATTGAGATGCACTGATAAGTATTGGTGATTGGAATGCAAAGGTTGGGAACAAAGAGGAAAGAATAGTAGTTGGAATCTATGGCCTTGGTGAGTTTGTGATAGAATTTATCAAGACCAATGACTTTTCCATAGGAAATACCCCTTTTCAGCAACACAAAAGGCCACTACATACACAGATTTCTCCAGATGTAATACACAGAAATCAAATTGGCTACATCTATGGGAAGAGAACATGGTGTTCAAAATTAGCAAAAATCAGCAGAGGGGCTGACTGTGGAACAGACTTTCAACTGCTCACCTGTAAGTCAGGTGTTTCAGAAAAGTAGAACAAGGCCACAAGAGCCAAAAGGAGAACTTGAGGATATTTCACCTGAATTTGAGATTATGTCCCGAATAGATTTGCTGAATTAAACAATTATGACAGAATGTCCAATGAACTGTAGAATGACTTCAATAACATCATTTATGAAGAAAGCAAAAGGTCACTGAAATAAATAAATAAATAGTCACTAAAAAGACAGGTAAAAAAAATCAAATGAATGCCAAAAGAGATTCTGACACATGCTCTTACTCATAGAATAGCTAAGACAACAGAAGAAAAGAAGAAGCCAAAGAGCTGAACAGACCAAGGGCTCAAAGAGAAAGAAAATGTTTTGAGAATGATGAGGGCAAAAAATGTACACATGTGCTTGACACAGTGGATGGATGGATGGATTGTGATAAGAGTTGCATGAGCCCCCAATAAAAAGATAAAAAGGGAAAAAATACATGAAAATAATAATTTATAATTTATCAAAGGTTCATGAGGGTAGAAGTGTGAGGAAGGGAGGGGAATAAATGAACTGATATCAAGGGCTCAAGTAGAAAGAAAATGTTTTGAGAAGGGTGATGCCGACATGTGTACAAATGTGCTTGACAGAATGGATGCATGGATTGTTATAAGAGCTGTAAGTGCCCTCAATGAAGTGACTTTTAAGATAAAAAAGAGCTGCACAGAAGAGTTCAATGGTAGCTTAAGAAGACAAAGTAAAATATGACAATGGAATGTGCAAATACCTAGAGTTAGAAAACCGAAAAGAAAGAGCAGGCTCAGCATGCTTTAATTTGAGATAAGTCAAGAAAAAAATGCAAGCTGCGAGTTGCAACATTGAAAGATCCTAGGGGGGAAATATTGAAGGATAAAGGAAACTTCAAAAGAAGATGGAAAGACTACATAGTCACTGTACCAAAAAATTCAACATTTCACCATTTTAGGAAGTAGCATATAAGCGAGAAACGATAGTACTGAAGGATGAAGTTTAAGCTGCACTGAAAGTATTAGCAAAAATCAAGGCTTAGGGTTTGATGGGATACCAAGAGAAATGTTCCTTCAAGTTTATGAAGTACTAAAAGTACTCAGTCAACTATGCCAGGAAATTTTGAAGATAGCTGCTTGGTCTTCTGACTGGAAGAGATCTGCATTAGTATGACCTCTAAAGAAGGTGACTCAACCCAAGCTCAAAATATGCAGCAATATCATTAATAGCACAAGCAAGTAAAATGTTGCTGAAGGTCATCCAGCAATGGCTGAAGAAGTACATTGGCAGGGAGTTGCCAGAGGTTCAGCCTAGAGTCAGAAGACAGTTGAAAACAAATGAACTCACCAAGGCTTGGACTGAGCCCCAGTGGCGTAGTGGTTGAGTGTGGGACTGTGGCCCATTGGCTTGGCAGTTCAAATCCAGCAGCCACCCTCCGGAAGCAAGATTGGGTAAGCCCCATGACTACCAGAAGGCAGTGATGCCCTCCCCCATCAAAAAAAGAGAAAGAAAACAAAGGCTATCATTGCTGGCATCAGATGAATCTAGGTTGAAGGCAGAGAATACCAGAAAGATGTCCACTTGCATTTTATTGATCATGAAAAGACTGTCTATCATAACAAACTATGGATAATATTGAGAAGACTGGGAATTCCAGAACACTACATTGCACTCATGTGAAATGTGTACATGGATCAAGAGGCGGTTGTATAAAACAAACAAGGGAATACTGCATGTTTTAAAATCAGGAAAGGAGTTTGTCAGGGTTGTATCCTCTCACCTTAATTATTCAATCTACATGCTGAGCAAATAATCAGAGAACCTGAATTCTATGAAGAACTCAGCATCAAGATGAACTCACTGCCACTGATTCAATGTTGAATCATAGTGACTCTACAGGACCAGGTAGAACTGCCACTTCAAGGTTATGGAGCTGTAATTCTTTACAGGAGTAGAAAGTCCATTCTTCCCCCCCATGGAGCAACTGATGGTTTCAAACTGCTGGCCTGGTGGGTTGTAATCTAAATGTAATCACTAGACTCCCAGGGCTCCTAGCATCAGGGTTAGAAGAAGGCTTAGTAACAACCTTCAATACGCAGACTATGCAACCTTGCTTGCTCAAAGTCAGGAAGACTTGAAGTACTTGCTGAGCAAGACCAAGGAGTCCAGCCTTCAGTATGGACTACAACCCAATGCCAAGAACACCAAAATCCTCCCCACTGCACCAATACCTAGGTAAGATTATGATAACTGGAGAAGAGATTGAAGTTGCTAAGGATTTTCTCTTGCTTGAATTCACAATCAGTGCTCACGAAAGCAGCAGTCAAGAGATCAAAAAACAAGTTGCATTAGGTAAGTCTGCTGTTTCCACACTTAGAGGGTTGAACAGAGACGACGCTGAGGGTTGAACCAATAGGGTGTGCCTGGCCAAAGTAGTGCCATTTTCAATTGCTTCACATGTGTGTGAACATTGACCCACTGGGATGGAGGTTCGATCCCAGCTCCCAGGAGCAAAGGCTGGGCCTCCTACTCCCACCACCTGAGGACAGTGATGCCTAAAAAAAAAAAAAAAAGAAAAAGGAAGGCTGAAGAATAGGTGCATTTAAAGGGTGATGCTAGCAAAGAATATTGACAGCACAATAGACTATTCAAAGAACAAATAGATCTTTCTTGAAAGAATGGTAGCCAGAATGCTACTGAAAGGCCAGACTGTGGGCTCTTTTTCTCAAGTACTTTAGACATGTAGTCATGAGAGGCCAGTGCCTGCAGGACAAGATAGAGAAAGGTTCTCAACATTATGGTTTGACAACATCTTGGGGCAAAGTGACTGCAACAATGAGGCACAAACATAGGAATGCTTTGCGGATGGCACAGGACCAGGCGGTGCCCTGCTTTGTCGTACTGAGTCGCTGTGAGTCAGAACCCACTGACTGATACTTGGCAACAACATGAGTCAGAAGCAACTCAAAGACAGTGAATATGAATGTGAATAAAAGTCTACCTGCATATTTCATAAGATATATATTCCTAAGTTTTTATTTTTGAGATGTGTGGTCTTTGTTTTATTTCGGGGAGCTAGCATGGGGAAGATTTTTGTCTTCAATGTTTTCCTCTACTGTGTGATTGCTTTGTGGTGGTAAGCAAGTAGTATTTCAAAAAATCATAGCAGTCATATTTTAGAGCGAATGATGAGTAGGCCAATGAGAGAATCATTTGCAGCATACAAGTCAAGCAGTAGTTAATATTCTGAAATTTTAAAAAGAAAAGGAAAAAGACAAAATACCAGGAAAAGTGGATAAAGGATCTGAAAAGTCAAATCACAAAGAAAAAAACATTTACATATTAATAAGCAAGTGAGAAAAATGCTCTGATAATGATAAAAGCAAAACATTTAAAATATTTATTCTTTGGCAAAAATTATAACCATTGTCAATCTAGTCCCTTGTTGCAGCCATTAAGCCAATCCCTGTGCCTAAGCATCTTCGTTTTTACTGTCCCTCTACCAAGCATCATGCCCCTGATGAAGATGGCAAATGGTTCATCTGTGCATTATTGGTGCCTGTCTCCTTGCACATGGCACTCACACTCTAAGGATGTATCATATAAAGTGGCTATGGCATTTTTAAATATAGTGAGTTTTAGGCAAAACTCAATCTCACAAGATATCTCAGAATGATGAATTTCCTTGTTTATGAATTATTTTATTGCTCTAGTTCTTTTACAAAATATCTTTTACCTCATGTTCCCAGAATGAGTTTGTGACACTTTATTGGGATTGCCAAAGAAATAACATTGCCTGGTATCAGAAAAAAGAAACAAAACAGAATTTCCATACATTGCTGGTGGAAGTTTAAAATGGCATAGCCCCTTTAGTGAGATGCCTGTCAGTTTCTAATAAAATTTAAATATATATACTTCACAAAAGAGCAATTCTACCCCTTGTTGTTTATCGCAAGGAAATGAGTGTATAATGTCACCAAAAGGTGCACAATAACATCCATGGCCATGAAATTTAAAAGTGCTTTGTTTATGATAGACAAAACAGATTGAAACCCAAATGTTCATCAACAGGAGAATGATTAAGTTGTGAATTATATATACAATAGAATATTGTTGCTAGGAGGTGCCTTCAAAGTCAGTTTGGATTCATTTTGATCCTATGTAATAACAGAATGTGCCATCCTTACATGCATTGCTGTCTATGGGTCTGTGGTGGTCATGTACTTGATGTCAATTTCATGATTGGATGTAGGGGTCGAGTCTAGCCTGTCAATCTGGAGAAAGCCAATGAGGCCTCTGTGTGGGCATGGCTTTCTCCTGAAAATTCTGGGAAGTTTCATGGTATTTCCCTCATGGAGATGAGAGACCATCTTCCAAGTTGTTGGTAATTGCTCTACTGACAAGACAAGATGGCAGAGTCCAAGGAACCCGAAGAGCTGGAGGAGAAGCCACACAGCCTTACCCTGATGGAACCAGACCTCTGAAGCTGGACAAGCCACAGACAGACCCCTGCCAGTGCTGAGATGTTTCTATCAACAAGAGATATTGCTGATGAACCCTGAGCCCTGGAAACTGGGAGCCATGCGGGAACCCCTGCCAGAGTCAGGACTCTGCACCCACTGGCCTGTGACTTCATCAGTTGGAAGGAGACTCTATAGACTGGTATCAGACATATGGGCTAATATCGGACTTATGACTTTGAACTGGCCTGGGTTGGGGTGCTTTCTCAATGTTCCATTCCTGTTGTATATAAACCTTTCCCTTGTATCCATATGTGTGTCTGTGAATTTGTTTCTCTATTCTACCTGGACCAACACAGGGGCTATTGTTGGAAGTCATGTGGCTGAGGGCCTTTTAAAAAAAAAAAAAACTAACTCTCTACTAAGGCGTGATGCTTTTCTTCGAGGGCATGGTCTCCTCTGATAACATGTGTAAAGTATGTAAGTCTCGCCATCCTCACTTCTAAGAAGTAATGGGACTTTAGTCAATAATTAAAAGAAAAGAATGCACTATTGATATACACAACATCATGAATGAGTCTCATAGAAACTATTTTGAGCAAAAAAAAGACACAAAAGTACACACCATTTACTTTCATGAAAAGGATGTCTTAGAATTGCCAGAATTATGGTGATTGGGGTCAAAAGGGAAGCTATCTCTGAAAAAGAAACTATTGACTGAAAAAGAAGCAGGTAAGAATTTTCTATATCTCCAAATGCTATATAGCCAAAACCTGTATCTTATCTATGCTTTGGGTACATGGTACTGTTAATCAAAAGTTAACAGTTAACCCACTCAACCCTTAAGAGTTCTGTCTTTTGGTAGATGAAAAGTTCCCAGAGGGAACAGAACACCAGTCATTCTTTACAGAGACCCCCAACTCTTGCATCTTCTGTCTCAATAATTAGTAGATTCCTAGTTGCCTGGGAGCCATCCGCAGCTGGGGAGGATCTGAAGAGCAGTGTGGATTCAATCCAAGGAGAGGAAAGGGTGACTGACCTCATTTCATTACTTTGGATGGAGCTGTATTTATGCTGTTCTCTAAAACAGCACAAATGTAAACGAGGTGTAAACTGCTTTCACATCTCATTTAGGGAACAGATGAGGCGTGAAATGCATTTCACAGGCACAAGTACCAGAGGGGTATGCTTAGCATGGTGCAATGTAGAACACTTGTTCCTCTTCCCTTGGGGATGCGGATTATTTCTGAACATGGTTACTGTTGGGGTAGAGGAGGGCGGGGGTGGATGCGTAGGAGCAGGAAGAGGGCCTTTGCTATCTCCTGTCCTTAAGATGCTCCCCTTCCTTTCACTGAGCAACTCCTACACATCCACTAAAGTCCAGCTCAAATATCAGTTCCCTGCTCACCACCTACGCTCACTGACTCAGTCCATGGTTTTCTCCTCAGCTCACCCACAGCACTTGGCTCCCCCCTTCTACTTGTCACTTGTCTCCATCTGGCTTGTCTTATCAAGGCCTGCAATGTGTATTGTGCCAATGGTTCAGTGCTTGGACTCAGTAGTTGCTCAAGTAACACTTGAGGAATGCACAGGAACCAACGCAGGATGAAACACCCAAACCCAATCCCATTGCCAGTGAGCCAGTTCCAACACACAGTGACCGTAGAGAACAGAGCAGGACTGAGGGAGGAAAAATACTTTATTGAAAGACAACCATTTTGGCAAACAAACCTTCTCTCCATACTCCACAAAGAAATAGAATTCTGAAGATTATTTCAAAGCTTAGAAGATTGATATCATGTTCTAGCTCTTAGAGACATGCGCATCTCTCAGGGTAAGCTTACTTGTAAAGATGACTGTTGGAATTTTGTGTTTTGATTTTTGAATTGTGTTGTCCGCCTTCTGGAAAGGAGCCTTAGGATGGTAATTGTTCAAATTCCATCGCCTATTCCAAAACATACCACTGGTTTAAAAGGCCTTTGCTCAACACTGATGGCAGTGTGCTTGTTCTTTCAACAGCCTTATTGGCATATAATTATTATATCTCACAATTGAACAGTTCAGTTCCATCAAGAAGAGTTGTGAAATCACCACCACAGTTTGGGAACATTTTCTTCTTTGTGTCCTCATCATAATCAGTTCCCTAGTTCCCCACAACTTCCCCTGTTATGCCCCCAAGGAACCATTAATCTAGTTACTGTCTCTAGAGATTTACATCTCTTAGATTTCATGTCAGAAAACATTTTAAAAACAACCAAAATCTAAGGGGATAACAAAATAAACCAGAAAAAGCCTCAATTGAAAATAAAGCAGAAAATATGAAAAGCTAGAAAAAATTTAAATGCGGGAGATCAAACGATAAGGTGCCTAATTTTAACGTAACTACACGTGCAACAACCACCTTTCATTTTGCATACCAGCATGGCTAAACACATCCCTGGTCCATGGCCAGGAGGGAGTCACCCCAGATTACGTCACAGGGGCTTAAACCACATGCTTTAAAAAAAACTGAAGGACATTTAAAATGGGTCAAAAGGGAGATCAATAATAAGATAATACATTTTGACCCAACTATCTCTGTCACAATCAACTTTACAGTGCTCTCAGTCTGCTAAGGGGGCAATTCCTATCACTCAACGATGATCCGAGGGGATTCACCAGAAGCTTAAGCCAAGAGTAGACCCTGCGAACGGATTTTGGGCTTCCACTGTCATCCATATTGTTGTTGCTGTTGTTGTTGTTGTTGTTGTGTTGTTGGATGCCATCAAATAAGCTCCTGCCCCTAGTGATCTTATGCACAAGAGAACAAAACATGGCACGGTCCTGTGCTGTCCTCACAATAGCCCCTATGCCTGAAAACTTTATCCATAGCTGGCACTCATAGTCTTATGGCAAACCAGGTGTTCACAATTTAAGTTTTGATGCCATTCCCTCCTTTATACTTGGATAGCATTATTTATAATTCTTAGATCACACAGGCTGGTGGAATTCCTTTAATATATATGTATGTATGTATATATATATCAGAATTTAATGCATGTATCATTCAAGTATATTTGTACAATTACTACCACAATCAGTTTCCAAACATTATTTTTCTCTATAGACCCTTGACACCATTTCCATTTTATTCCACCACCACCATCACTGTACTCCTCCTCCCCCCAAAACCCTTATTCTACTGTGTTCCTATAATTCATCAGTGCTGGGTTTCATATACCAAAAAACAGGAAAACATATCGCACAACTTCAAGAGGGTGATCTCCAATGACATAACACCCCGGCAATGCACCCTCATATGAACAAACAAAACAATATAAACCAAAAATACAGAAAAATTGGGGACCGGGTCACATCCAGCCTGTAGCATAGGGGGAGACCTACTGACAATCTTTTAATGGTTCAAGTGAGATTTATGCCTTTTATCTTCTATACTCTTCTCTCTCAAGGTCTCCTTTTACTGACCACTTAACTCTCACCCCTCAATTTTAGACAGGGGGAGTTTTCTGGAGGCTTCTTTACTATGTAGTTCCACAAATGAATCCTGGGTTCCCGCTGTCATCCATTGTCTTCTTCACACTGGATTCTCACAAGTTAATTCCTTCTTTGAATTCAGATTAGATGGATTATAAGCTTTCAATGACTAATGATGCTGTGTTTCTTCCATGTGGACTTGGTTGACATCTCACATAGATGACTGCTTGTTTGAAAACAAGCCTTTAAGACTCCAGACACTATTCTTTCTATTTGGTATGCACCATCTAGCTTTCTTTTTATGTTTTAAAATCAAAATACTACCTTACTAAATGTTACTTTACACAATATGAGCATCAGTATAATTACAATTGTAAAATACAAGTTTTACATGGATGGACAGATTTAGAGATTTCTAAACAGAGTCAATTGTACATCTATGCATTCGTTGCATGAATCCCCAAAAGGAAAAGCATAAAAATAAGTGTTTCTGTAGCCCCTTTATTTTTGCTGAGGAACCATTTGTTAGAAAAATAGTTGCAGGTTTGTTACCTACGGTCTGAGACAGAAAAGACAAAGGTGTCATGAATTTACCTGTAAACAAGTTAATGCTCGACCATCAGCTAATTCTGGAGGCACTGGGGTTTGGGGATGTGGGCTCTCAAAGCCCTGCTTAGAGGTCTTAAGGTCTGGCATGTGTGTCTTACAGACACTGCAGGTATCTATTGAAGAAGCTATGGCAGTAATCCTTATTCGTAGCCTTGTTTCTTCTTTTGTTGAGCTTGCTTTGGGCATTTTTCTGCCGAACTAGAACTTCTGCTGCCCCCAGTCATACCTGGACTGGGACAGTCTGGTTGGAGAGCCCATTGAGTTTCTCCACCATGCTTGCTCTAGCCCCCTTATCTTCAAGGACCTCCTCGTGGGCTGGGGTGTCAAAGAAATGAACCGTTTTAGATTCCCTCAGACAATCTACGGTTTGTATTTGTCTCCGTATCACCTGAGAGATATAATGACAGTGTCCGAGAACATTCTCAATCAGCCCCCAGGGCATCATTTGCACTGGCAACCCTAGAGACTAGGTCATCTCTGAGCCTGCAAACCGTTATGTGAGGAGAGAGCCTCATCTTTCCTGAAAACATATCTTTTTAAAAGAGGACAATTTCAGTTTACATTCCCAGTACCATTGTGAAAATAGTTGGACATGATTCTGTCTCAACTGTAGCAACATAGTGAATGCTGATGTAAGGAGACAAAAATGAGAACAACATCAAGCTATAGTATGATAAAACTACCATATTAGAAAGTGCCACTGAAGGGCTGAGCCCCAGTGGCAGAG
>PVJH01009840.1:0-76818 GCA_004026705.1 Nesogale talazaci | reverse complement strand
TGTACTAAAACCTTTAGAATGCAGCAAAAGCAGTTATCAGAGGAAATTTGACAGTGATAATGCATACATGGAAAAGGGAAAGAGACTTATGATTGATACGCTGTCACAAAACTTCCAGCAATTAGTGCAATCAACAGGACAATCCTACTAATAGCAAAAGAAAAGAAATAATAAAAATTAGGGCAGACATAAATGAGTAAGAAAGCAAGATATCTATGTATAAAATCAATGCAGCTAAAAGCTGTTTTTTTGAAAGAATTACCAACAGACTAGTGGCAACCATAAGCAAAGAAGGAACAAATATGACTAAGATGAGGGATGAGACAGGTGTGTTAATCTGTGTTGATTAAAGAAACAAATTCAGGACACTCATGTGTATATAGGAAAGAGTTTCATTTAAAAGAGCAATTGCGGGCTGACCCTAGTGGCGTAGTGGTTGAGTGCGGGACTGTGGCCCACTGGGTTGGCAGTTCAAAACTAGCAACAGCTCTCCAGGAGCAAGGCTAGGCTTCCCACTCCCACCAGAGGGCAGTGACCCACCCCCCCAAAAAAAACAATTGTACATTAAGAAAATATCCCAACCCAGTCAAGACCAAGCCCATAAGTCAGCTATTATCCCATATATCTAATCCAGTCTATAATTTCCTCTTCAGATGTACACAACACATGCAATGATCTCGAATTCAGGAAGCTCACAGACCAGTGGGGGGTAAGCCTTGACCATGCAGTGGCAGGGGAAGCATCTCAGGTCTCGCGTGTGTCTCCATGTGGCACCTCCAGCTACAGGACTCTGAATCCATCAGGGTCTCCATGTGGCTTGCCAGCATAGTGTCTGTGTGTATCTGGCCTCCGGTGAGGTATTGATCTACTTCCTGCCTCCAAATGAGGTCATCAAACTCTGACCTGATTGACAGGCTAAACTCCACCCCTTTGCTCTTTTTTTATTTTTTTTTAACTTTTATTTTCTAATCCCTTTATTGGAGGGGGGGCTCATACAACTCCCATCACAATCCATACATACATACATTGTATGCAAAGCATATTTGTACACTTGTTGCTATCATCATTCTGAAAGCATTTTCTTTCTACTTAAGCCCCTGGTATCAGTTCCTCTTTATTTCCCCTCCCTCCCCCCACCCCATCAACCCTCAATAATTTATAAATTATTATTACTTTATCATATCCTACACGATCAGATGTCTACCTGCACCCATGTCCTGTTGTCCATACACCAGAGAGGAGGCCATATGTAGAATCTTGTGATCAGTTCCCCCTTTCTACTCCACCTTTTCTCCACTCTCCCGGTATCACCACTCTCACCACTGTTCCTGAAGGCATCATCTATACTGTATTCCTCATGTTTCTGGCTCCAGTGTACATCCTCTCATCTAGCTGGATTTGTAAGGTAGACTTGAGATCATGATAGTGGGAGAGAGGATGCATTTAAGAACTAGAAGAAAGTTGCATATCTCACCATTGCTACACTGTACCCTAACTGGCTCGTCTCCTTCCCGCAGTCCTTCTGTAAGGGGATATCACTTCACCTACAGATGGGCTTTGGGTTCCCAATCTGTACTCTCCCTCATTTATAATGATAAAATTTTTAGTTCTTTGATGCCTAATAACTGGTCCCTTTGACACTTCATGGTAACACAAACTAGTGTACTTCTTCCATGTGGGTTTTGTTGCTTCTGATCTAGATGACCACTTGTCTAACTTCAAGCCTTTTAAGACCCCAGATGCTACATCTTTTGATAGCCAGGCACCATCAGCTTCCTTTGCCACATTTGCTTAAGTACACATTTGTTTCAGCGATCATATCAGGATGGTAGGCATGCAAAGATATGATTGGTAGTTCTTTGATACCTGATAACTGATCCCTCTGACACCTCACGGTCACACAGGTTGGTGTATTTCTTCCATGTGGGCTTTGTTGCTTCTGAGCTACATGGCTGTTTGTTTATTTTCAATCCTTTAAGACTCCAGATGCTATATCTTTTAATAGTCAGACGCCACTAGCTTTCTTCATCATTTTTGCTTATGCACATATTTGTCTTTGGTGATCATGTCAGGAAGGGGAGCATCGTGAAATGCCAATTTAATAAAACAAAGTGTTCTTTAATTGAGGAAATACTTGAGTAGAGGTTCAATATCCATCTGCTGTCTTAATAATAACCCTATAAGTATATGTACATGGATCTATTTCCCCATCATCATGTATAAATATATTTTCCTATGTACATGCCTGAATTTAGACCTCTATGAATCCCCTTTGCCTCCCAGTTCTTTCCTCTATTTCCTTTTACTTTCCTCTTGTCCCACTATCATGCTCAGCCCTCAATTGAGTTTCAATAATTTCTCTCTGTTGCTTTACTCTTGATCAATCCCCATCAGTCCTCTCACACCCACTTTGTCACTGGTTTTTGGATCACTTGTTGTTTCCTTATTCCTGGAGTGGTCAACACCACCTCCTTTCCCCCACGTTCCCATGTCTCCCCAGAACCTTGACTCCCATTGTTTTCTCCAGACTATTCATCCAGCCTATCTTATCTAGATAGACTTGCAGAGATAATAATATGTATCAAAAAAGACATCACAAGATGAAGCGATGAAAGAAAACAAAATGACAACAACAAAAATACCAATGACCAGAAATATATATATATGTAAGTAAAAAAAAAAAAAGTAGTAACCAAAGAAAAACCTGTAAATAGTTCAAGGTCTATTTGCTGACTTCCAGGAATGTCCTCCAGTTGAGTCCAATGGGGTGCCACACCCTGCCCCCAAAGTATACCCTTGGCACACCTCGGGAACTCCATGCTCTGCTCCCTCTGCTGCTCTGCTGCACACCATTAGTGTTTTGCCTTGGTGTGATATGGTCAGATAGGGTACAAAATGACCCTGCTTCTTCATTGTTGCCCCCTTAGGACCTGAGGTCAGAGAGGGATGCTGTGTTTCATAGTGGGGCCAGCCACACAGTCCTCTCTGTGCATTGGCTGTTCTGAGTGGGAATATTGTCCCCAAGGCTCGGTGGGTCAGGATGCACTCCACTCTCTCTTCCACCCCTTCATTTGCTCTCATGTGGTCTGGTCAGACGTGTTCCTATCCTTCAAAGCAAACTCCCCTGAGGGAGGGGCGGCTGTCTACACAGCTGGGATGGGGGCTGGGACCTCAGAGTCCTCCACTGGCTCCCAGCTCCAAGTTGCCATGCTGCTTTTACATCCTGGAACACCAGGTTTAAGTTTTGTCCCTTTTTCCCTGTGGAGATCTAAACAATACGCTCCCCTTGGGTGGGTTAGTGCCCCATACCCCCACTACACATCGCCATCCCCCCCCCCCATCCCTAACAGGGCTATCATATGTAGCCCTGGATTTGGTCTGGTGCCTGTCATACTACCTGGGTCTCATCCCAGGAATTTCTGTATGCAGTAGCTTTTTCCCTATGCCCCATTTGTATTTTTTTAAGCTTACCGCAGTGGTCTCATGTTGTACTTGTCCTTTTGCTCCTGGCTTACTTCACTTAGCATAATTTCCTCCAGTTCTTCCCATGCGGTGATGTGCTTCATGCGTTCATCACAGCTTTTCAGCTATATGTAGTACTCCAGTAGCATCTGAGATTTTAAAGGCTTGAAATTAAACAAGCATCCATCTAGCAGAGAAGCAACAAGCCCAAGTGGAAGAAGCACACAGACAGTGTGATCATGAGGTGTAAATGAAGCACAAGTACCAAGCCTCAGAAGACCCCAAACAAACAAATATATTGATGCAAATCATGGGAGTCAAAGAGATGACCCAAAGCTCATCTGTAGATAACAATCCCTCACAGGTGGGTCACAAGGAAAGAAAAAGTCAGCCAGGGTACAGCATAGCACTAACAGAACACAGAACTTTGCTCCAGTTCTTTAATGCTTTTTCCCCACCCACGATCATGACCATAGTTCTATTTTCCGAATTTGGCGAAACCAGAATGTGTAAACTGGTACAGATAAGAGTTCTCAGCACACAGAATCCAGAACAGATCATTCTCTCAAGAACAGTAACAGGAAGAGCAATACCATGAGGGTAGGACGGAGGTGGGGGAGAAGTGGAGAGAAACAGGGAACTGGCTATAAGGATCAACATTTAACCTGCTCCCCAGGGGTATGAACAATAGAAACAGGGGTGAAGAGAGGCAGTGGGTGGTATAAGATATAAAAATAATAATAATTTACAAGGGGTCCATGAGGGTGGGAGGGTGAGGAGAGAGGGGAAAAAAAGAGGAGCTAATATCAAGGGCTCAAACAGAAAAAATTATTTTGAAAATGACTATGGTAACATATATACAAATGAGATTAATACAATTGATGTATGGATTGTCATAAGAGCTTTTAGAGTCCTGAATAAGTGGTTTATTAATTTAAAAAAATAAGTCTGATCTGGTGGGAAAAATTCCAAATGCACTAACTAGAATGCACTATGCCCCTCTCATCACAGCCAACTTTTGGAGGGTACACCCTCGTATTCATGTGTATGCATACAAATACATAAAAACATACATGTGAATGCCTACATGCATACATGCATCCATGTATTCTATTGAATCTGCTTCTCTGGAGATTCCCTGTGGGGGCATTCTTGACAGCGCCCGTGGATCTGGGAAAGAGGCGTAGAAAGCTCAGGATGCTGCTCCGTCTCCTGGAGCGGTCTTGAAGCCGCTGGGTATCTGTGCCCTTATGTAACTGGAACCCGCGCTTACAATAAACCCTAGGCCAGCTCACCTGACAGACTTCCGCTTTAAACCTCTGAAACACAGCCTATCAGAGTACTTCCAACTTCCCCATAGTAACAGCTCAGATCTTGTAGGATTAGACGGTAAAATCCTGTCATGTGATTGAATGACTGGTTCATTTTACATAACTTGGTTGATCACACCTCATTTACACAGCCCACAGTGTGGACCAATTGTTTTTCCTGCCACAAGCCCATGACCATATATGGAAATATTTGAAAGCCAGCAAGAGTGATCTGATTGGTCAATGAAACCTATATAAGCCTTGCAAAAGCTGCACTAAAGTGAGAGCTGTACCTGAAGCCTGGTCTCTGGAGCCCGTGTTAGTGGCTCTCTCCCTTACTCCCTACGTGCCACGACTGTTCCCACAACTCCTGACAGTGTAGTGGGAGAGAAGAGTGATATGGTGGGCTGCCTGGTCTTAGACATAAAACCTACTGACCTAACTAAGTTTGTGGTTTTTTAAATGACTGGATCCAGAATTAATTCTAGCTGGATTAGATGCTGACTGAGGTCACTGTGCTTGCTCCTTTCAGGTTCAGAGAAAAGCCGGGTGCAGGGTGCCTCGTTGTGGAAGATGTTCTTGCCAACGACCTTTCAATGTGTAATTCTGTTGGTCTGATGGGGAGGATGGAGTTCGCCAGCCTCCATGCTGGAGGGTTGTGCCCCGGGAGCTCTGTCCACAATACAGCAGAGAAGGGGCTGTGGACGTTGTTTTCCATCAGAAATCACAAGATGTGTTCTTTTATGCTTCGCTTATGGGGCTGCCTCCTTAGTGCCCTAAACTTTAGCCTCTGCACCAACCGAATTCAAATTTCCTTGCCAATCCTTGACTAAGCATCTCTTCACATATCCACTTAAAAATCACATAGCAGCTGTGAAATGGACTCCTCATTAATTAAAAAATGAACCCATTTCAAAATAAAAGCAAAGGTTACTGTGCAATGCCAACTATGGGGAGTAGAAAACAGTGCAGGAGGTAGACTATGCCCGCCTGCTCAGAATTAAGCTTTCATATGTTTTTTATTGCATATGTGCAGGAATTAGAGTGTCATAAGCGGCCCTCGTGTAGCTGAGAGATGCATTTTTAAGCAATAGCTTTAAATTAAAATTGATAGAATTTTAAAGATCCCTCACTATATAGAGCCTACAAAATTAGCCAGAAGGACAAATGATCACAACTTTGGTCCATCTTAATGAGTGTCTGGGACAGCATGAAAAGAGAGAGCCTAAAATCCTGCATTCATTTCTGCAGTGGTAGCAATATTTATACTTTCCTGCAAGAGTGAATTTTTTAAAGGCACCAAATAGAAGCTGCCTCATTTAAGGGCCTCTTGTGTGTAAGAATCTGTCCTGTTTTATGTTTGTTGATTTGAAAGGGTATTTGAGAAAGAATGGGGAAATGAGCCCATGAGATCAATATTCTGAACAATTAACCTATAAACAAATAAATAACACAGTATATGGGCTACTTAATGTCACATCTCTATAGACAGAAAACAATAAGTTTACAGGCAAGTTTGACATGATGGATAAAACTAAATTAGTGGTGCAGTCGGCCTGCTCTAGAAACAAAAGCACCTATGTTCCCTTTCATTGTTTTCACATTGTTGACGATGGTCTCAGTGCTTCCTGCTCGCCCTCCAATCCTTCACGCTACTGGTCATCTGCAATTTGGACACTTACCTGAATTCTTGAAGGAATTGCATAATGCTAATTGTACAAGAGAAAAGGCAGCAGCACATTCAATCTCAGCACAACCAGGGCTAGATCATCTCCTAGGGCTCCAAGGGAAATACCAGGAGAGACAAGAAGCCATGGCTTGTCCATGATCATGAAGACAGCTAGTTCTAGGACCTATGTACATCTCTGGTTTATTAATCAGATGATAAATCAATGACTCCCAACTTGAATGAGCAACAGTTTGGAACCCCAGAAACTGTCATCTCTTTATGATTCACGTCCCATTCCATTTCACCTTGATGCTCTGTGACTCACCCTTGCCTTGCTTCAGTCTTCCATTTTGTTCAGTATTTCATTCAAAGAAGATGTTGTAAAAATAGCTGCAGGGCTCTTCCAGTATGACCTGAGACTGAGCGCCTGTGCAGTAGATACTCCTGTATGCTTCAGTTCACCTCGAGTGCAGGAACCACCGTTTCTGACCTACTATTCTACCCGAGCCTTTTCTCAACCAAAAGCTCTCACCCACTGGACCTCTGTTAATGGATAGGATGTGTACAAGGCTGAAGGAGCAGGAAGATGTCGGATTCCCTGGAGTCAGAAAGGATAAAGGACTCAGGTTTCCCAGGTCAGGGAGCCCCAGTCATCTTGGTCAAGAGATCTCATCTGTTTCTTGTCTGTGCTGTCAGTGAAATCCATGTTTCTTTTTCACACCATGTATGATTTATTTTGATTTTTCTTAGAATACAGGAGGACAAAGAGCCATGGATGGTTTTATGGACAAAAGAATCATCAAAGAATTTTGAAAATTTTCACTCTGACCAATAGAAACAAAATATCGGGAAAGGGAGCTCAAGCACTTATCGAGAGATGTGATATACTGCTGCACTCACGGCCATCAGTCAACTCTGAGTCATAGGAACCCTGTGGAACTGCTCTGAACTGTCCTTTGGGTTTCGGAGACTAATTCTCTACGAGAGCAGAAAAGCTCATCTTTCTGTTAGGTTTCTCGGGTCAGAAATACCTCGGCCTTTGGCTTTGCGTGAGAAAGAATTCACTCCGAAGCCTGGTTTGTGACCCAATGGAGTTTAATAAAGGACAGAAGTATCAGCTTTTACAGAGGCACCCTCAGGGCAATGCACACCCACATCTGGAGTCCTGAGACCAGAGATGACTGCATGGCCTATCAAGAAGCAGCTTGAAAAAAGAAAGGGTCACAGTCTCTAGAATCAGGCTTTTTTAGGCTCTCCACTGGGAGGCATGATTGATGGTTCTGGTTGACTCCATTGGCTGAATTAAACACATCTGACCTAGATGGGACCAATCCAGGTGTACCACCCACTTAGGTGCAGCACCCCTTCTTGTCTGAGAGCCCGATTCTCTAAGCATGCCAAGTGGACACCCTGGCCCCTGTTCTAAATACCTAACATTCCTTCCACAGAGGCTGGTGGTTTTAAACTGCTGACCTCACAGTTAGCAGCCCAACCCATTAACCAGGTCACTTCACTTATTTTCCCATAAATTTGGATCAATGAAGGGTAGACAACAGTTGCTGGGATTTGGGGTCTATGGAACAAACCCAGGATATGGCCATTGAGATGACTGTGGAAGACTTCTGATGCAGGGCCCCCACCCAGATACTTGAGTATCCAGAACATGGCTAGGTCTGGCCAGAAGCTGGTCCTCAGTGTGTGGAAAGTTGGTTTGACTTCACAAGGATGTGTGTTAGTCTAGGTACATTAGAGAAACAAATACACATCAAATACACAGAAACTCATATGTATAAGAGAGAGTTTTATATAAAGGATAAATACACATCAAGAAAACATCCCAACCCAGTGCTACACAAGTCCAGCATTAGCCCATAAGTTTGACACCAATCCACAAAGTCCTCCTCCATCTCACAAAACACACACATAATGACACTAACTTCAGGAGGAAAGCTGAATCAGTGAGTATGTAAACATCTCAGCACTGGCAGGGCTCTCCAAGTGGCTGCTCCAATACCCAGGGCTGTATCAGGGCAGGTCTATGTGACTTCTCCTCAGGGATGTCTTGCAGGAGGTAAGCCTTGCCAGCTGAAGCAGGGAACTGGCTAAGGCAGCTGCACCCTGGTCTGACCATCAGAAAGGAAGAGACCCCAGATCTAGAAAGATGAGGCTTATGGAACCATTTATCTCTCTCCCCTTCAGTTAATCCCACATGTATTCATCAGCCAGGTTGACACAATAAACTTTATCTCAGGAGAACCTGAAGGGACTGCACCCTCCAGTTAGTATCCCAGCATCCTGGGAGGTAGAATCTCCACAACTTCAACACAAAGGATATTTGTTGGCCTCATGAAGAAGAGTCCAGTAAAACACTTGCCGACTTAACAGCATAACCTGAGCCCGAGTTTCTTGAAAATACCTTTGAATGCACTTTATTTCTATTCCTCACCTCACATTCAAGGCTGTCCCATTCTTATAGGAAATTCCAGATTTTGTGGTCATTCCTAGGTTCAATTAACTTGTCCAAGCACTTCTCTCATTCGTGAGTTCCCATTTCCCCTATCATATCCTGGAGGGGGTCTAGTAATTTCACTCTGAGATTTTAGATGAATCTGTGATCCTAGTTGCTAAAGTCCACATGTTCTGGATCTAGATTGACCACAGCTGATGAGGTACAGGACTTTGGGGTAAATACAGGGCCCAGGCATGGAGCAGACCACGGAGACCTCCGGATCTGGAACTCCCACCTTGGCACTTAAGGTTCCTCCACACAGATGGCATGCTGGGTGTCCCAGACCTGCTCCTCAAGAGAACACGGAGAAGTGTGGCCTGATATGGAACACAGCTATTAAGTATGTCTATGTGTAGTTCTACTTTTAGAATTGTCACTTACTGGTTTAAAGCTCTTCAGTTCCATGAGAGCTAGAAATAATCTTAATCTAGAATTGACACTTTTATAAAGACTTTAAATCTTGCACAATTTTTCTAAGTGAAGGAATCAAAATCAGGTAAAATGCTGTTCTCCCTTACTTGTATCTTCTTCCTTTCTTTTTTAGTGATCGAGACTTTGTGGAAAATTGAATTAAGAAATACTAGAACTTCTCCACAAACACTTTGAAGCTTTCTGATACTTTCTTTGCCCATAAATGGGAAACGCCCAGTCAGCCCTGACTCAGAGGGACCTTAAAAGTCAAAGTAGAACTTCTCCTGTATGTTTCTGAGACGATAAATCTTGCAAGACTCCTGTTAGCATAGTGGGTTGCACACTGGGCAGACAAGCGTAAGGCCAGCAGTTAGATAGCACCAGCCACTCTGTGGGCGAATGATGAGGCTTTGTGCTGCTGTAAACAGCCCATAGTCTCAGAAAGCCACAGAGGCAGCTCTGCCCTTCCCTAGCAGGTGACGCCGAGTCAGAATTGCCTCAATGCCAATGATGGGTGGGAAAAAGATCTCCAGCAGCATCCTGAGCTCTGCATTGGGCTGTGAGCCACAGGGTCAACCGTTCAAAATCATCAGCCTCTTTGAGGGATGAGGCTTTCTTCTCCCCCAGATATTTACACACACACACACACACAGAAATCCACAGAGACAGTTTTATTTTCTCTTATAAGATCTTAATTTGATGGTAGTGAGTTTTGGGATATCGGCACATGGATAAGTGCACATGGGATCCAGATTTAGAACTAAATCTGTGGACAATGATAATACTGCTGGTTAAATAACAAAGATCAAATTAATTATTCAAGGGAAATAGAAATAAATTTACAAGCAGGGCACTTCATTAGAAATAGCTATCTGTTTCTTGGAAGAAAAAAAAACAGTGCATATTCTTTATCCAAAAGATTCTCTCTGAAGTGAAATACTTCAGTGAGTTCTTTGACAATATTTAAGTGAGCAGAATTAAATAATGGTGACAATGCAGTTGCCAAGTAAATCAAATTCATGGTAAAGAAAAATGCAAGTAGTAAGTGGGTGGGTAGAAGCAGAGATGGCGGGGAGAGGTATTAGGAAATACATGACAATAGGAGAAGGCAAAAGAGAATTTTTCATCTGAAAAGACTTGTCAACTACAGATAACATTAACAGTGTCAGATGCATCTGGAGAGGGAAAGGAGCTGAAAGGAAAGAAGCAATGGAAAAGTGGAAGGAGGAATAAACAATGGTTAAAATAAAAATTATGCCATTCAGTTTTATCATTGTAATGAACATAAGTCAAAGACTAAGGTCACAGGTAAAGTTTATTTAATCTCTGTCCATTTATCAGTTTCCAAGTCAACAAATACTGGAGCAGAGATTGGAATGGGCAACAAATCTAAAGCATTAACTTCCTATGAACATTTTAACCTTAGCTTTGGAATTCATTTCAAAATACCCATATTTGTTCTGAGAAGCATGTTTCCCAAGTTTCTGTAGTCAATAGGCCAAATTTTCAGAGTCCCACTCTCAGCATCTTTTCAGTTCCTCTTGGGTGGAAATTTGGGAAGGGAGAGCCAATCAAAAAAACTTGTTTCGTTTCAGGTTGCCTTGGGGTGGAATGGGGATATCAATAAGGACCATGGGATTCTACAAACCAATACCAAGTAGTGTACTGCTTTGGGATAAAATGAAATGTGCTCATTTCCCCACTCTGTTGTGTAGTCTTCACCATCAGTTCAATTTTGATTCCAAAAATGATTCCAGAGTTTTTCTTTTCTTTTTAGTGATATGATTCTTCTTTTGTGTGAATGCATATGAAATGCATGAAGTTATAGCAATATCTATTTATGAAAGTTCATTTTTAAAAATGTAGCTATTCTGCAAAATACTATTCAATATACAAAATTAGGAGCAAATTCTCTGTATTTTTATAGAAAGACTTTTTTCATGGAATATTTAGTAGGAAGGAAGGTGGCAGGGGGAGGAAAGAGTGGTATTTTCAGAATGCATTCTTTAAGTGAAAAATCAAAAAAGGTAAGAACATACAAAAGTAGGTTAAGTGTCTTAGAGAAGACACTTCTCTATAAGTGGGTTAACAAGATGGGGCAACCTTCCATTGAGAAAATGTCTTGACATGACTTATATAAACTCATAGTAGGGACCGTATACCCAGGACTGTGTTCCTGATTGGCATACTTTCTATCTAGCCCTTGGTGAATCATGTTGAGTACTGACTCTAGACTATGTCTTTTTGAAGACAATATCTCTCATAGGCCATACCAGAAGGATCCAATTTGGAAACCCTACTAAGTGAATTGGACTTCACCTCAATAGATTAAAGGAACTAAAGCACTCCCTTGGATGAAAGGCCAAAAATGCCCTCCTGTGAGAACCAGTAGTTGGCTGTTACCCCAAAGTTAAGAACTTGGAGAAGTCCTTGGACTTTAGGTCCAAATCTTCTGCTTTGAGGGTTCCCAGTGAATGGCACCTTGGAGCTACCATGTAATATCTCCTACATTATTTGCTTTTATATTATATCTGTTATAAAATTCATGTTGCCTTTATTGTGTAAGTTTCATAAGGAAAGGAGTTTTTATCTGCACACATCTAAAGCATTTCCCACCACATAGGAAGAATTTGATATAGTCTTTCTTAAATTAATATATAAGTTCTAAGAGTAAACAAGAAGTTGTCCTGCTTGGAAGGAATAGAATTGATGATTAAATAAGAGAAGTAATTATGGACTCTTTTGTTGAATTTAATTCGCATTCACAACAAGTATTAAAAGGACAAGACCGGGGAAATATTATAAAGTATTTTGAAAGAACATAAAAAACATAAAACCTGAATGCCCTGCTATCAAGATGACTCCTTAATGGACAAAGTAGAATTGCCCCTATAGGTTTCTGAAGCTGTAAATCTGAAAATTTAGGGACAAGAAAGCCTCATCTTTCTTTCATGAAACAGCTGGTCAATTTGAACTGGAGGTCTTATGGTTAACAACCACCCCCCAAGTAGCCCACAATATCACCAAAGCTCCTATAAAACAATGTAGCTAGGTATTTTTAAGCAGAATTCTATTTTGCAAGTAGATTAACAGCCTTTCTATTTCCAACTTTATTCACAAGTCTTTGTCTATATGAGCTTACACATATAGAACAAAACACTGATAACACATTTGCTAGACCAAAAAGTAGGTACTTTGGAAATTGTGAAGATACTGCCAACTTGCCATTTTTCAATTATTGTTATTTTTTTTATTTTATGGCATCACTGCCCTGGTGGGAGTAGGAGGCCCAGCCTTGCTCCTGGAGAGCTGCTGCTGGATTTGAACTGTCAACCCTGTGGGCCGCAGTCCTGTGCACAACCACTGCGCCACCGGGACTCAGCCCAATTATTTTTATTTTTGCCAACTTGCCTTTTATAAGTTTGCACTGCCACAGTGAATGTGTGGGTATACCTGCCTGCCATAAATTCCCTATAACATCCTCTTGTTTTTAACAGTAAAAGAAATATGTGTACATAAAAATTAGGCCTATAAAGCATAAATACCATGAACAAGAGGAAGTGAAAGTGCCAGGTTAAATGATGAGATTCATGAATAAATAAATATCTGGGTGCATTTACTGACTGAATGGATAGAGAGGGACATTGAATGGCTAGATGTTGTCCACGGGAGTCTCTGGGTGGCACAAACTTGTACGCACTTGACAATGAGCAGAAAGATTAGATGTTCAAACATACACAGAGGTGCCTCAGAAGACAGGCCTGGCAGTCTGCTTCTGCAGCACTACAGAGCAGATCTGTTCTACACACATGCAGTGGCCCTGAGTTCGAATCAACCCTCTGGCACTGATGGCAATGAGAGATACTTAAGTGTAAAGTCTGTGAAGGCGACAGATGGGAAAACAAAGCTACTAGCTTTGTGGACTGACCAAGGCATCAGCAAAAAGGGTATTCCGTTTTTATAGTGAAAAAATCAGCCAAGGAAGCAACTGGAAATCATGTTTTGATGCTTTCTAGTGAATTTCAAGCGACTAGAATGAATGTCAGAAGCATCGACAAGAGCTCCCCTCTTCATAATAAAAAATCACTCGTGACTGCTTGAATATAATAAATGTCTGTGTCAAACTAACTGGGAAAAAAGCAGGTGACGTTTTTGAAATTAAATTGTAAACTAGACGTTGACCTACCAGCTCCCAGGGCTGCCCCTGCTTCAGAGACATGGAGTCACTTGGAAGACTTGGGGTTGGGAGGGGTTGCCACATACATCTAAACTTTAGTACAGTGGACTCTACATGAAGAGGGCCTTATTTCCATAGGCATCATGAATGGTGTTTCAAGGCCAAAAGAAATACTGCAAAAATGAACACTCTGTACTCGGTTGCCCAAACCAACACATTCCTTTTTAAAGAAGATCTGATACAATGGCACAGGGAATCAGAGGAATACTAAAAGTATACACAAAGAGGAAGAACTGATAAGCATTAGGTCTTTCAAAGACAAGAGACTGAGCGAGAACATTCATAGATTTATTAAGGAAGGGGAGGTTTGTAGGAAACAGGAATTCCAAGGAAATGAGGTGAAAGGGGGTTAGGATAGCCTCATAAAGAGAGATTAGATCTGACCCTTTATCTACAGCCAGAGAATTAGCTAACTTAAAAGGCACAGAGACCACAAGAAGCACTAATACAGTAAGGGAGAGAAAGTAAGTGGGTTTAATACAGACCCACCTACAAACAACAACAGATTTTGGTGAGGAAAAGAGTTACACACCTCCGGTGTCTCTGCTGCTGCTTCTGCTATGGAACACACAGCGAAAGGGCTGCAGAAAGAGTCCTGGCCAGGAAGGTGTCAGAAAGAGAGAGAGGGAGAGAGAGAGAGGGAGAGAGGGAGGGAGGGAGAGAGAGAGAGAGAGAGAGAAAGAGAGAGAGAGAGCGCCTTCAGCCTTTCAGGTAGCAAACAGAGATGAGAAAGCAAGAGAGATAGAACAAAGGAAATTCCACAGTATTGATGTTTCGGGGGAGAGGGAGCACCTAGGAATTTTGTAGACATGATAAATTCCGCATATCTTTGTGGTTGGTGCTGATAAGTCCAATGGGCCAGGCTGCCAGGTCAGTGAGCTGGCATCACTTAATTGGGCAGGAGGATGGGCACAGTCAGCTTTGTAAATAGAAGATATGTCTGCTGGTGTCTTCAGTAACGCTGCCACCGGACCCTCGCATAAGAAAATGCGTTCAGAGTTGGTGCTATATTTTTTCAAAGGCTGCAGGAGAGTCTAAAACTCACTTGGCCCCTCTCCTTACACGTACCAATTCTTTAATTTTCTAATCAAGGGTAATGCCCTGTAGTTATTCAGAAAGAAATTCCAAAACAGCACATCTTAGTGCAAAATTACAAAAAGTGCCTACATTTTGGGGTAGGAACCCTGGTAACACAGTGGTCAACTAGCAAACAGTTACCAGTTCATAGCTACCCAATCTCTCGGTCAGAGAGAGACACAGTGATTTGCCCCCATCAAGATTATGGATTTGAAATACTTTGGGGGCAGCTGGACTTTTGCTATGAGGCAAAATTGATTTAACAGCATTTCCAACAGCAGTGATGTATTTCCTGTGCAATCACTAGAAATTTTTGCTTGAAAACACCCCTGGTTGACAAAGCAAATGGGCATAAAAAGGAGCATATGTTTTTCGAAGTCATGGAAACCTGAGTTTGAGCCTTCACCCTTCTATTTCGCTGTGCAATTGTCGTACCAGCTCTGACACATATACTGGTACTACCAGCTCTTACACATATACTTGTATTGATGGTTTGTAAATGAAGCTAGTCTGCACCGGCACCAATGACTACATATTAGAAACCATTATATTTAACCGATGGCCTTCCAGGTGAAACACCAAGGACAGACAGATGTACCTATATAGCCTGTTGTTGTATATTGATTATTGATTTGGAATGTGAAGTGCTTTGGAATTTATCTTACTTGAGGGGATTCGGTGGTCAACAAAGCAAAGGATTTATGCCAGTGGTTTCAAATGCAGAGAGCATTTGTGTGTGCTTTCACTGATGAAGAAGTACAGGGCATCTTCCAAATTTATGAAACATCTGTTAAAGCAGCTGGCACTTTATTAAATAAAAGAAAAACTGTAGCAATTTGCCTTGGCAATGCTGACAAAAGGGATCAGGTGATGATCTCAGAGGAGGCTGATGTTACAAATGAACCTAATGAGATTCTTGGGTATTTTTATAGCATTATCAAAATAAACAGAAATGTGTGAGAAATGAAAAATGTCATGGAGACCCTGGAATCCCCAGGAGTCATGGCTGAGTGGAGTGGTTCACTTGCCTGCTTTATCCTGAGATTCACATTCTAAATGTGAATCCTCCAGATCGATCCAATACTCTTTCTGCGGGGCTCCTTGTAGGGACCATTTGATCTCTTTTTTTTTTTTTTTAACCAAGGAGTGACAACAGAGACTTCCCAAGATTTGATTTCCACTGGTAATTACCCATAATTAAGAAGAGTCATCATCCCACACAAGTGATGTTGGACAATCTACCTCTAATTAGTATAGGCCAAGCAATAATGTAGAACATTTTATTCTCATACATGCTTATAAGAAAGGAAAGCAGGATTATGCTCATTAGACAGGTGAAGATCCTGATTATTCTTATAGCTAATCAGAACATGGTGACATGAATGGTCATAATTGCCCCCCAAACACAGCTCCATCCACACATCCCAAATGCTGTCCATGCCTTTCTATTCGAAATGAACTTGAGAAACCAAAACCAAATCAGGGCCTTTGAACTTGGCACAAAACCAAGTGGAAAATGGTCTTTGCTTTGCTCTTACTCCTCACCTCAATCAGGCGTCCCATCGTAGGCTGTGTTAACCAGCGAAGCAAAACCAACTCTCAGATACATATAAGAAAAAACTTTGTATCATGAAAGAATTCCCTATCCAGTAGTGACACCTAGGACCCTTCAAGTGCAAGGGTCAGATGCTAGGTGGAGGCCCTCAGACTCCCACAGCTGCTGGAAGATGAGACAAGAAGGAACATTGGAAAGCTGGGAGATCACAGACTGGTGGGTGCCGAGTGGAGTTGATCCAATTTAGACACACACCTGGCAAGGCAACATAGCTCCCAGGATTGGCAGGCTTTGGGGGCCACCAACACCGGTGCAAACCAGGATAGCAGACAGGCAAAGAGAGACAAGACATAGACCGGTTTTCTTCAGTGTGTCTCCTACAAAAAAACAAAACCAAAAAAATGACACCCAGAAAAAGATGTCATTAGGCTGTGCCCTGATTGAGAAACTGGACTCCACCCCTATCTTCACCAAGGTACATCAAGTTGACATACTATCTAACCACGGCACACTGTGTTCTCTCTGAGCTGGTACCCACAATAACCAAGAACTTCAAAACTGCAGAGCAGCCAGAGGGCAGAGTAAGGTCAAGAGAAGTGAAAACACTTTCATTGTAAGCCTGGCTCCCCAGCCTTGCTTTTAGAATTCTGGAGTGAGACATACTCGACTGTTACAAGTTGCTGTGATGACGCATAATTAGATGGCAATTTAACATAGAGCTAAAAAAATGACAGTAATCATGGGGTAGGGGGAGGAGCAAGAATAAAATGCCAATGAAAGCAGTTAAATGAGCCAAAGTGCTTGGCATTTTGTGATGTGTATCTGTTAGCAATTTGTCAGACCGGAACAATGGAGGTAATTTCATAAATAACAGGGGTTCATCATTTCACCAATCACTCCCTGGCATTTAAGATGAAAGAAAAGGAATTGTATTTGGCTTATCAACATAAAGAAAGAGTTGTGAAACTTGGACCGAATCTCCACATTTCAAAGTGAAATGGAGAATGGATCGTTAATCAAGAAAACCCAAAGTTGCACAAATCCAACCCATGATGACTATCAAGGTGGACGATTGCTTCAGGGAAAATTTTCACAGAATTATAAAAAGAGAAGAAAACGCTGTTGATGGCATGAGCAGAAGGATTCATCTTCAGAGTCATGTCCAGGCTTTTATCTTCCTCTCCAGGGTCACCAGGCTCCCTTCGACAGGCATACAGGGATCTACCAATGGAAAGCTACATGCTACACCTGTGACACCCAAGGAGCCTAGGCGTCTCATGTCCAAACACAGGTCATCCCTCCTTGCTGAAATCGCCCTTCTCTTTGATTCACTCAAATAGCCACTCAGTCCTCGATGTTATATGCAATCGATACTTCCTCCAAATCACTCCCTCTGAATATTGTCTCCTCATCCTCCAGAATGTTTTTATGCGTGGTCTCTGTAGGGACTGCGTTGTAATTCCCAACTTACATTCTCTGTCTTCCACATTAACAGGAAGTTCAGTGAGGACAATTATCATAGCTCCTTGCTGTTCCCTTAGTCCTTGAAATATATAGGTGCTCAATTGCTCAGTGATTGCTGAAGAAGGAACACATGAATGGATGGTAGAATGAGAACATGAATGGTCAGAAATACGTCTGTAACGATTCTTTCCTAGCATTGAAACTCTCCTCTCAACATTATCATCTTCTTTTCAACACCTACGAAAAGACAATAATCGGAGCGTCTCTGTGTTTTTCTTAATCCAAATATTGTTCCTAATTCAAGAGATAATTTCTAAAAACTTGTGAGGAGAGTTTTGTCTTCCCAAGTACAGTGATGGGGAAAAAAAAGTAGAAACTTGATAAGGATGAATAAACCACAGCTCTTCTCATAGAAGCCTGGCATTTAAAGGCTATGATGAAATGAGAGTACCAAAGTGATCAAGTGCTGAATGAGAGCACCAGAATACCAAGTTGTTTTTGTTTTGAGGTGCCATCAAGTTGGTTCCAGCCCACTGTCATCCTGTGCACAACAGAACAAAATATTGTACAGTCCTACGCTATCTTTGCCATTGTTCCTGTGCCTGAGCCCATTGTTGAAGCCAGAGAGTGGCTCCCTCTCACTGAGCGCCTTTGTCTTTTTCGATGCCTTCTCACTGTACCATACATGATGTCCTTCTCCAAGGACTGGTCGCTCCTGACAGCATGTTCAGAGTATAGAAACAGCGTCTTTCCACCTTTGCCTCTAAAGAGCCATATTCTTCCAAGACAAGTTTGGACCATTGCTAGTGTTGTTGTTGTCTTCTCCTTTTGTGTGCACGATTCCGTGATTATTATAAAAAAATGTCGATAATTGAGAGTTGTTGTAGAGAAGCTCTGGTGGTGTGGTGGTCACACGTGGGACTGAGGTCTGCGTGGTCAGCAGTTCAAGACCAGCAGCAGGTCCTCTAGAGAAAAAGACTGGGTTTTTGTAAATAGTTACCGTCTCAGAACCCCACAAAGGATCACTGTGAGTCAGCATTGACTGAATGGCAGTGAATTTGGTATGGTTTATAATTTAGAAAAAAAACTCTCAAAGAACTTAAAATACATACTATTCCACTCTGTCATTCTAAACCACATGACGTCTTCTTTTTGGTCTAAATAGTCTCATATACCTAATAGCACCTTGATTTTCCCAAAGAAGACATGGCACAATGAAAGCATAGTTTACATGTGTAATTTAAAATGAAGTAAAATATAAAATAACTCTTCTCACATTTTGTTGTTGTTGTTGTTTTGGGGTTTTTTGGGGGGGTGGGAATCACTGCCCCCTGGTGAGCCTTGCTCCTGGAGAACTGCTGCTGGATTTCAACCACCAACCCTAGGGCCACAGTCCCGCACACAACCACTACACCACCGGGGCTCAGCCCCCTCTTCTCCCCTTTTTAAAGGTCATAAAACAATATTTTCTTTAAAAAGGAAGGTATTTTACAAGTGTCACTATTGTGGAATGTATAAGGAGACTAAAGACATAAAATATTATTAATATGACATGTAAAGATATATTATTCTATACCAATGCAAAATGATAACACAAACAGAAAATTTTTAAGGTGTCCATAATCTTTCAACATAGGATTATTGGCTTTTCCTAATTCATCCATCAATACAGAAGCGTTTGTTTCAAAATTTTTTCATCATCCTCAAACCCATTTATCTTTTCATTTTCCTTTCTTTTGACATCATCATAATCTTTGTTTTCCTTTAATGCCAGTGAAATGGTAGAATGGTTACCCATGTGAATAATGCATGGCTGAGCTCTAAATAAAAAATATGGGTTAGCATTTCTTGAAATAAAATAAGGAAGATCTTAGAAGAGGGTATTCCACAAGGGTGGAGCATGCTAGGATTCCTCATTCATAGAATAGGAAGTACATAAAATCCATCCTATAGAGCAAACTGACAGTTTTCTGCTCTGAAAAAAAAACAGTGTTTTACCATATTTATTCATGTTCAAGTTTCATTTTTTGTCAGTTTTATATATCGTGTATTGGAGGTGTAGACCTTTACAAAGGCAATCATAATGTAGGAAAATGAAATATTTTATGTGCCTCAACTCAGAAAATTTACCCCAGACTTCACAACATACAAAGGGACTTTATAGTATTTTAGAGTGCTGAGATAAGCATTTCCTAATACTCTGTCGTACAAAGGCAAGCATGCTCCATTCAAAACTCGATCAGGCAGACATCACCACACTAGCACTAACCTATGGTGAATGAATTGCTTTTTCTTTCCCCCAAGGGACATAGAATGAACCCATGGCCTAAACCTTTCCACCTATTCATCACATGGTTCCTACAAGAGTTCCTGTGCTCTTGCACAACTTTTCTGACCGCTACTGATTAGCTTAAAAGTAACTGATGGGGTCAATTGAGTCAATGAATTCTATTCCTGGAAGTTTGAAATCAAAGTTCCAAGAAAAACCAAAAGCAATGCAGGAGATAAAAATGACCAGTACCATATTTCCATTTATGTGGGGAAATGCATCCATTGTAGGAGAGAAGAATAAAAGTAAAATATAAAGATGCAACATTGCATACTTCTCCAGCTACTAAATAGTGAAAAGCCACAGACAGGTAGGACTTTGTGTCAGTAGTATCCTTTTAGATCGTCTTTCATGACTTCCCGATGCAGGAAAAACACTGCCATTCATCTAGTGGAAGCTCATGATGCCCTGGGGAATCAGGTCCCCTCGCCATTTCTCCCACTTGAATGCAAGGTGTGGTTTGGCTCTCCTAGACACTGGCAGTCACCTTTTAACTTGACTCCCTCCAACACTATGCTCAGTTGAACCTCACTCTTCTTTTATTCTCCACCCTATAGTCAGAGTATTTTTTTGAAAATGGGTATCTGAATCATCTACATCTGCGACATATTCTCCTGTCGGTGTGCCATACTGGGGAGGCTTATAAATTTCAGTGGTGCTGCAAGCTGTATAACTGGTATTTCAAATATCAGCCAGGTATAACCCAAAGTGAACAGGTTTCATCAGAGCTTCCAGACTAAGAACAGAAGGAATAGGCTGTCCACTGCAGAAGAATTGGCCCCTGAAAGCCTGTGGGATGATCAAAATGTCGTTAGTTAAAAGCCTAATGATCAAAAGCAGAAAATTCTCAAAGATTGGGCGCATTCATTTGCTGATGGTGCAAGACTTAAAGTGCAAAGAAACAGCTACAAAATTCTACTAATAATTGGAATTTTTATTGTACACTACAGAGATCTAGGAAAATTAGAAATCCTTAAAAATGAAATGAAATGCATAAAGATCACTATCCGAGATGTTAGTGAGCTGAAATGGACTAGTGTTGGCCATTTTTAATCAGAAAATCATACAGTTTTCTATGACAAAATCAAGTAGCATAACCATGCATTCATTGTCAAAAAGGGCACTTAAAGCTAGATCTTCAAGTGCAATGCTATCTGTGACACAGTGCTGTCTACTGCATACAAGGAAATCCCATCAATACAAAAAGTATTCATATTTATGCACCAACTAAAGCTAACGATACACAAATTGAAGAATTCTACAAACATCTTCAGTCATAAATTGATCAAATATGCAATCAAGATGCAAAAGTTAAAAACAAAGAGAAAGTAACAATAGTTGGGGAATGTGGTCTTATGATAGAAACAATGCTGGAAATCACATGATAGAATTTTGCAGAATCAACAATTTCTTCATCATTAATACCTTTCTCAACAGCACAAAAGGAAACTATGCCCATGGACTTCTCCAGATGAAAGAAATCAAATTGACTACATCTGTGGGGAAATACCATGGAGAAGTTCAATATCAGCAGCTAAAATCAAGTCACTGGCTAACTGTGGAACAGATGATCAATTGCTCAGACGTAAGCTCAGGTTGAAGCTGAAGAAAATTTAAACAAATCTACAAGAGCCAAAATACCACCTTGAGGATACCCTAACAACAGATTTGATGCATTAAACACTAATGAGAGAAGAAGGCAAAAAGATCATTAAAACAACAGGAAATAAAGAGTATCCAAAGATACTCTGAAATGTGTTCTGAATTATATAGTGGCTAAGGCAAATGGAAGAAATGATAAAATCAAAGAGTCTAGCAGAAAATCCCAAAGAAGAGAAAGTAAAATAGTATAATGAAATGTAGAAAGACCTAAAGTTACATAACCAAAAGGGAAGAACATGCTCACCATGTCTTGAATGGAAAGAATTCAAGAAAAAAATTAAAGCCTTGAGTTGAAAAACAGAAAGGTTCTGTGAGCAAAATATTGGATGGGAAAGGAAGCATCCAAAGAAAATGGAAAGAATACAGAGTCACTGTCCCAAGAACTGGCCGACATTCCACCATTTCAGGAGGTAGCAAGCTTTTAAACAAGATCTAAGGGTGCTGAAGGAATAAATTCAAGTGGCACTGAAGCCATTATTAGTCAAAGATAAGGCTTCAGAACATTATATAAGCATTGACATGTTTCAAGAAGCTGGTGAAGCACTGGAAGTATTCACTGTTATGTCAGGAGACTTGGAGGACAAATAATTGGCCAATGGACTAACAGAGATCCACATTTGTACCCATTCCAAAGAAAAGTGATCCAACAGAATGCTCAAACTATAGAACTGTATCTCTGATATCACATGCAAGTAAAAGTTTGCTAAATATTCTTCAACAATGATTGCAGCAGTACAGTAACAGGGCGCTGCCCAAGGTTCAGGCTGCATTAAAAAGAGGATGTGGAACAAGAAATATCAAATGCATCTTGGCTGAAAGCACAGATACTAGAAAGATATTTACTTGTGTTCATTGATTATGCAAAATCACTTGACTGTGTGGAATATAACAAAATGAAGTCTTGAACAGAACAGGAATTCCATAACACTTCCTTGTGTTCATACAATACCTTTACATAGATCAAAGGGCTGATGTGTAAGCAGACCAAGGGAATACTGCATAGTGTAAAGTCAGCAATGATGTGTGTTAGGGTTCTATCCTCTCACCGTACTTCCTGAATGTTTATGCTGATAATGCAAGTAATTAGAGAAGCTGGATTATATGAAGATATAGCATCAGATAGCAGGAAGACTTATCAACAACCTGTGATACGTAGATGACACACCTTGCTTGCTGAAAGTGAGGACATGAAGCACCGTGCTGATGAAGAGCAAGGAAAATGCCATAGACTTTGGAAAGAATAACCAGATCTATCTTGGACTCATGCTCAGAGTGCTCCTTAGAGGTAAGACTTTGTGTCACGTACTGCACATCTATCAGGAGAGATCAGCCCCCGGAAAAGGAGCGGCAAAGAAGAGGAAGGCCCCTTGCAGGACGGACGGACACAGGGGCTGCTACCCTGGGTGCAAACATGAGAACAGTTGTGGAGGGAGCAGGACTGGGTGGTGTTTCATTCTTTTGTGCAGATGGTTACTACACCTCAGAACTGACTTGCCACCACCTAAAAGTGAGAGATGTGTCTTAGTCCCTCCTAGGTAAAGACCAAAGTTCAGAATATGGCCTATAAAAAAACTAATGTACTGCTCCTACCAACTATCAGTTTTATCTTGCATCATTATCCCTTTCCCTTTACACTTCAGCTTACTGACTTTTTGTGTTACCAGCACCCTTGAGTTACATGCACTCTTTGTAACAGTTACATGCACCTTTTTGCTACAGGCCTCCTGCCCATTATGCTCTCCTTTTTCTTCTTTGCCAGGAAACTCTTCTTACTAATCCTTCAAGTTCAGCTCATCAGAAAATCTGGAAATCAAAGTCAAGCCCCTCCATTACAGACTTCATTGAATTGTGATATATAAAAGCTGTATGATTATCTGAATTCATGTCCATGTCTCCTACAGGACTATTCTAAAAAAACATGGGTTCTGAGTAGCTGTGTTCACCATTATACCCCAGAACCTGGTAGATAGACTACCTGGTTGATAGCAGAGGCTTCATAAATATGTATGTGTATACGTATGTGTTATTTAACATAGCTAATGTACATTTTGCACATCTAATTTAATATCTATAGTAAACTAGATAAGTTAAATATAATTATCTCGATTCCATGAAGGAGAAAACTGAGGCTCATAAAAACACTTAGCAATTTTCTCAAGGTATCAAATGGGAATTCCAATAGATTGTTATGTTTTTCTGAAGTGCTTTGTAGTTTCCTTATAACCAACACCACTCTGCCCAGATTCTAGATGCCAGGAAAATTGTGTCTGTCAGCCACCGTTTCCATTGGAGGTCACTAGAGGTTCAAATTTTTTCTTGTGCCCTGTTGCTAGCAGTTGTTTAGCCTGCCCAATACTACTGACTAATAAAATATGCTCCATCAACCCCTGATGCTGACTTCTCAGTTGGTACCCTCTCCAAGGCATAGAAGATATTACATAACTCTGCATGACAGCTATTGTGCTTTGTGTAAATGCAATTTTCAATGCAGGATTTTTCAGTGTGCTAGTAGTGCCTCTGTTTTCTGTTAAAAAAAAACAGCAAAAAGTAAACTTCACAACAGTTTCAGAAGACATCACAAATTGAGCAAAGCAGAGAATTTTTTTGAAGGAAAGATAGTAGATAAAATTTGAAAGCTACTTAATTCCAATCAGAGAAGGGTACTTGTTAATGATTCAAACATCTGTATCGTATGTACAATCGCTAAATTAGAATCGTTTGGACTTGGGAGCCTAGAATCTGTGTTGTTTTTTGAATTGGCATTTTAATAAATGCTTCAAGTAACATTTTTCCACACCAAAGAAGACAAAGTTCAGTGGGAAAGAGCTTCCAGGATGAGACCCTCAAGAATGCCACTTAGAGTCCAAGAAGATGATGGAAGGGCTAAAGGGGGAAAGAAAGCATCAAAGCAGGAGAAAGACACAAGAGAGAATTGTCATGGAATCCAAGAAAGAAATGCTTCCAAAAGCATGAGGCCAACTCTGTTGAACGGACGTGTAACGTGAGAGTCAAAAGTGCTCATTTAGGCTGAGCCCCAGTGGCATAAGTGGTTGCGTGCGGGACTGCATCCTGCGGGTTTGGCGGTTCAAATCCAGTGATGGCTCTCAGGAGCAGTGCTGGGTAACTCCCATGACCACCAGAGGCAGTGATTACCGCCACCCCCACCCCCCGCCAAAAAAAAAAACCAAAAAAGTGTTCATTTAATTTCCTAGCACATAAATAATCCGTGTCCTGTGTCACTGGTTTGAGTCCAGTGCTGGCAGTGGGTGTCAATAAGTAGAGTAGGCCAAATGCTGAATGAGAAACAGAACAAGGAACTGTCCAGGACTCAGCAAAAAGAGAATGGACTTGGGAACATGGCAAATTCACATTTTAAGGCTACATTAAAGTAGGGAATGAATAAATTACAACAGCATGCTACTAGATGAAAGGATCTTAATAATAGAGAATTGATAAAAACTGAGTAGTTTAGGATTATAGACATAATCTTTGTGTAACTTCAAAAATAATGTGATTTAGCTTATGCACGCATCTTTATTGACAGAGCTACGACCATAAGACAATATTATATATGCAAAAAGGTAGGCAAAATGCAAATGAAATAGGATTGGAAGTTCAGAAATAAATCCTTAACATCTATTAACAATATATACTTTTATAAATATGCCAAGAAAATTAAAATTTAGAAAAATCGGTGCTGAAAACACTGGATATTCACATGCAAAAGAGCAACATTGTACTCACTACTTCAAGCCTTTAAAACTTAACTCAAGATGGCTCATAAAACCAAATAAATCATGGGCCTTCATAATTCAAATAACAAAATTCTTAGAAGAAAAACTAAATGTAAACCTGACTAACTTTGGGTTAGACAATAGTTTCTGAAATGTAACAAAAGAAAGAGGTCGAGTGATACAAGTACATATGACAAAAGAAAACCAAGTAAATTTAACTTCATTGAAAGTGAAATTTTTGTGAAGATACCCCACAGAATGTGAGAACATATTTGCCAATCGTGCATCTATAACAAGCCTTACAGGGTCACTGACTCAAAAATCACCCAGAGAGCAGTAAATTTTCATTGTTGTTGCTATGTTTTTAAATTCATAATATGTAAAGATCTCTTTTTTAAAAATCATTTTGAGAGCTCTTACAACTCTTGTTGCAATCCGTATATCAATTGTATCTGACATATTTGTACAAATATTGCCATCATTCTTTTCTATACATTTACTTTCCATTGAGCCCTTGGGACCAGCTTCTCATTTTCCCCCTTCCTCCTCCCCCCAACCCACATTACCCCTTGATAGATTATAGATTGGTAATCATTTTCAAGTGTCACACCAACTACTATCTCCTTTCTCCTCTGGTTTTCGGTGTTCTCCTCCTGGATTGGTGTGTGTGTGTGTGTGTGTGTGTGTGTGTGTGTGTGGTTATGTGCCATTCATTGCGATCAGTATCCCCTTCCTCCCCACTCCCCCCCCTTTCCCATTACCCTTTTGGTATCGTTATTGCCATTCCTGTTCCTGAGTTCCATATATGTCAGTTTGATTTCTTGCCTATATCTATGTACATGCTCCTGTCTAGTCCAGTGTGGGAAACAGCACTGGGGTCATGAGAGTGGGGAGCTGAGGAGGCCTAAAAGATCAGAGGTATATTGCGTGATCCATCAGTGTGCTACTGCACCCTGATTGACTCATCCTCTTCCTGCAGCTCTTCTGTGGGGGGATGTTCCATTATCCGTAGATGGGCCTTGGGTCTCCGCTCCAGTCACCCCCATTCTCACCGATGCATTTTTATTTGTTTGTTTGTTGTTGTGAATCTTGCGATGCCCACTACTTGGTCTCGATAACACCTCATAATCACACCAGTCGGTATGCTTCTTCCTTGTGGGCTTGTGGCTTCACTTTTAAATGGCTCTTGTTTAACTTCAAGCCTTTAAGACCGCAGACGCTCTATCTTTTAATACCTAGGCACCATCTTTTTCACATCTGCTTATTTTTTTTTTCTTCAGCCATCGTGGTGGGGGGGGCGGGTGGCTGGCAGGGTGAGCATCACACAAGGTCAATTTGTTAGAACACAGTGAGGAACTCATTCTCAGGTGATAAAAGACAAATGGTCCCTTTTTTTGGTCCCATTTTAAAACCAGCAAAAATAATTCAATAATCATCTTTTCATATACATGGACATATCTGACAAGCACATGAAAAGAGTTCTAATCATCATGAGAGGCATACAGGTCAAATCCATGATGTTTTACCTACTACCTTCTACCCACCAAGAAGCTGAAAACCCAGAGCAGACAGTGAGTGGTATTGGTAGAAGTGCACAAAAGTAGGACACCTGTGTTGCTGGTGGGCTTTAAAACTATAGAAACTATTTAGAAAGCAATTTGGCAATTCCTCACAACTTACCATACAATCAAACCTACTTTCATTGAGTCCAGTGTGATTAAGAGTTACCATAACCAAAAAGACTCACTGCCATCAAGTCAATTCCAAATTATACCAGCCCTATAAAACAAGGTAGAACAGTCCCTGTGAGTGTCCAAGACTGTAACTCTTTACTGGAGTAGAAAGAGCTATCTTTCTTCCTTGGAGTAATGGGTAGTTTGAACTACTTACTTTTTCACTATCAGCCTCACGCTTAACCACTACATCATCAGGACTCCTATAACCACATCATCCTGCAATTCTCATACAGGTTTGTATGAGAAATGGAAATGTGTATACTACAAAAACATGTATAAGAAAGTTCATAGTAGCATAATATCTAATAGCTAAAAAGGCGAAAACAACCAAAAGGATCATTAGTGCATGTGAAATAAAAAGTAGTAAATCACATAAATAAAATGTAGTAGATTTGTTCGATGGAATATAATTTGACAATAAAAGAAAAAAGTATTGATGAATGCAATATCAAAGATGATGTCTACCAACCTTATGCTGAGTGAAAGAAATCACTGGCAAAAGGTCAGATATTATGTGATTTCATCTCCATGAAATGCCCAGAAGAGATATCCTTAAAGAAGAGGAAGCTGGAGAGGTTAGGGAAATGTCAAAGACAATTGAAACTATTGAGGACATTTGCTAAATCAAAGACACTTGAGTTTGAAGAGGATTTTTTTTGTTTTTGTTTTCTCAAGGCCTCTTTCCAGGGCTGAGGAGCTATGCAACCCACTCAAAGGGAAGAATTTACTGATAAGAGACCCTGTATAAGATGTATATCCTCAAATCTTAAAGAAAGTGTGATATAGAAATTAATGTATGCTCACCTCTGGCTTCAAACTCCAAGTTAAACCTCCAATCATGAACCTTCATACTGGGTAGAAAGGAATATGCAAAAAAAATTGCTTGAAAGTTCTCATCTAAAAGTCAGCCCTTCTGTGCATTATCAGTCCAAATCCATTCTTTCTAGATGATCTAAAAGCTATTCAGCTAAGAATTTGGGTTCAAGTAGGTCAGACTTGAAGATTTTTGTGAAACTAGGCTATTAAAAATTTTGTTAATACATTTAGTCATTTTTCTTAAATTGAAATTTGAAAATAAATTAATAAAACTTGTGATGGTGAAAAGTTCATCCCTGGAATCTGCAGCTTCATATATGGGTGCAACAAACATTTAACATAAGTGGAAAGCCAATTATTAAATTGTAGATAAATAATGATGTGTTAACATTTAGACATCTAAATACTTGCTTACTGTTCTAAGTACCTTTTAAATATTAACTCCTTCATTCCTGATAGCAGTTCTCTGAGGTAGACACCATTATTTCCCCTAATAACTGCTTAATGTAAATAAATGGCCTAATTTAAAAAGACTGCCTCGTTTCATTAAACTAATTGTGGAGCCCACCCTTCAAATAAAGACAAAAACTCTAAACAAATCATTTAAGTTAATGTCAGAATTATTATATCAGGATCTTAGATTAATTTTTTAAATTAGAGTCCATTAGGCTACATATTCGAAATCATAATATAAATTAGTCACTTTGATACTTTGTTGTTTTAATACTTACAGTGTTAAATTAAATGCTAACTTTTCCAGATAAGGTGCAACTTGAATGGCAGAAATCTCTCTGAGTATTTAGACCATAAGACTATAATCCTTCGCTCGACATCCTCAGATTGATAATTGGGTATAATTAAGGGTGTTAAATTTTATTAATACACATTTACCTTATTCTACAAATATTTGTAGAAACATTTTCCGAGAAATAAAATCAATATGAACATATCTTCTTTTTTAATGAAGTTTCGAATTAGAGGAAAAGATTCAGCGTTAAATGAAAGGTAAGCGCTTATGGGCTTCTTAGAGCGGTAGAGCTGCTTTGAGTCAAGCCATGAAAGAGACCCAAACCATCAGCAGACTCATTATCAGGCGAATAGGATACATAGTAGGAAACCTAATCTTATTTATATAAGCCAGTGTGTTTATTTTAGTTTTCTTATTAGTTTGGGTTTTAGTTGTTGTAGTTAGAAACCATCCTGGATTTCTGATGTCATTTTTTGTTGCTGCTTCTTTCTGACCAGTGATAATAGGATTCGTCAGTGTTAGACTTCATACTAGTTGTCTCAAGTTTACTTTCCTGAGAGTGTTTTCATGGGATCAATTATGACTCTATCATTTCCCCGATTTAATATGCTCCTCAGAATAGACTTTTCTCTGTATTTTTAGAACATGTTCCCACTGTTTATTATTGTGGGGGAAATGGACCTGAAGGGCATTTTATACAAAAGTGTCTCGTTTCTGGGCCTCAGTACATTTTACAGTCCTTGAAACATTTCATTGTCCACACTGGGCATTTTACCTTCCTCAAAAATAAATTTATATTGATTCATGATATATCACATTCCTTGTCCATTATTTCAGCTAGGCACATTTTCAGATTCATTTTCCAAAGTTTGTTCTTCACAAAAACATTAAATATAGCATGTGATAGAGTTTGGGAATGTCTTCCACAAATATCCAAATTTTCAACTAAGGATATAGTTTCAATTTTTGTTAGAGTACACATTTTGAGTGCCCTATTTATAGATTCTTCAGACATTCATGTGAGTGTACATGTGCATTTTTAAGAGCTCACGACACAAGAAAACCAGGACAGATAAACCCTTCAGGAATGGAAATGGGAGTATAGATACCAGTAGGGTGGGGGAAGGTGGGGTGGGGGCAACTGGTCAGAATGATTGATGCATAACCCGCCCCCTGCCTAAAGGAACCAACAACAGAAACGTGGGTGAAGGGAGACTGCGGATCATGTCAGATATAAAAATGATAATAATTTATCAAGGATCACAAGGAGAGGAAGGAGGGCAAAGAAGAGCATCAAGGGCTCAAATAGAAAGTAAATGTTTAACACTCACTGGTGGTCTATTGGTTTGGATTCAGCGCTCTCACCACCGCAGCCTGGGTTCAATTCCCAGTCAGGGAAGCTTTTTCTCTGGGCTGAGCCCTGGTGGCGCACTGGTTGTGTGTGGGACTGAGGTCCATAGGGTTGATGGATCAAATCCAGCAGCAGCTCTCCAGGAGCAAGGTTGGGCTTCCTACTTCCACCAGGGCAGTGATGCCACACAAAAAAAAGTAAGTAAATGTTTAATAAATGATGATGGCAGCATGTGTAAATATGCTTAATACAGTGGATGTATGAAATGTTATAAGGGCTGCCAGAGCCCTCAATAATATGATTTAAATATTAAAAAGAAAGAAATCTGTAACATATTAATGTTGGCAACTTACAGATCTAAGCCTGTGAATTGTAAATAAAAATATTTTTATTTATACCGACTAACACTATCCCAAATCTGCCAGACAGATTTGGCTAGACCAGGGGATTGGAGTTGAAAACGTGGGACTTTAGGATAGATAATCCCTTGAGACCAGTGGGGAGTGGTGACACTGGGACGGTGGAGGGATGGTGGAATAGAAAGGGGGAACAAATTTCTCGGCTCTACATGGGGCCTCCTCTCTGGGGTGCGGACAACAGAGGGGGATGTGAATGAAGTGACACATTAGACAGTGTAAGACATGAAGAGGCAATAACAATTTGTAAATTATTGGAAGTTCATGGGGGAGGAGAAGGAGGAAGAGGAAATATGGGGAGTTGGAATTAAAAGATAAAGAACTAGAGGAAAGAGGGGAAGAGGAGCTTATGCTGGTGGGGTTCAGGTAGATAATGTAGATGAATGTGGCAACTTGTATACAAATATGCTTAATACGAATGAGGTATTGAATGTTGTAAGAGCCCCCAATAAAATCTATATTAAAAAATACTGGGGGGGGGAGTATGTGCTACTCTGTTTCTTCCTTAAGTGAAGATAAGATGGGGAGAAGACTCATATTGTTGACTACCATTGAGTAGATTCCAGCTCACAGAAATCCATGAGAAAATGTAGAAGTGCTGCTGCAGACTTCTTAAGCTGCTGTCTTTACTGTGCCTGATGGTCAGGTCTTTTGTCCTTGGAGCTTGGCGGGGAGGGGGGGGGCACGGTTCCAGCAATGATCTTTCGGATGGCAGTTAAACACCTAACTGTGATTTCACTAATTGTCAAGGCCAAGCAGGTGATACTGACAGACAAGAACAAGATGGAGCTGCCCCTATGGGTTTCCAGAGAGCCCTGTCTTTCTCTCTCAGAGCATCTAAGGAATTCAAACTGTTAATTTTGGGGTCAGCAGCCCAACACTTAACCACAACCCATTGCCTCCCAGTTAGCTCTGAATCTTGGCAAAATTATCAGACAGTGTAGGAATGAATGACCCCCAGGGTTTCTGAGGCTGTCAATCTTTACTGGAGCAGAAAGCCTCTTCTTAGTCCTGAGAGTGCCCTGTGGGTTCAAAGTGCTTCAGTTGTTTGCAGCCCAGCATATAACTCAAAATGCCTCTTAACAAATTACAAAGCAATTGTAAAGCTGAATAGCAAGTTACCAGAGTAGGCAATAAACCACTTTTCTCAGAAAACGAAATAACTTCACTCTATGTCAACTTTGTGAAATACAATCAGGAGAGTCAAAAAGAGACATGAGATGCAATGAGATCAAAAATGAGATGATAGAAAGGGATGAGATAGTTAATTGTTATTGTGCCAACCTGGTCGATAAACACAGGTGGAGTTAATTGAGAGACAAAGAGATAAATGACTCGGTAATCCTTGCCTTCCTGGTTTTTGGGTCTCTTGCTCGCTGATGGTCAGACCAGGGTGCAGCTCCCTTAGCCAGTTTCCTGCTTCAGCTTGCAAGGCTTACGTCACATGAGACATCCCTGATGAGAAGCTACATTTGTACCTACCCTGAGGCAGCCCTGGGTGCTGGAGCAGTTGTGTGGAAACCCCTGCCAGCACTGAGATGCTGATTTAGCTTTCCTCCTGCCATTGGTGTCATTGTGAGTGTTTTATGAGACTAAGGAGGACTTTGTAGATGGATGTCAGACATATGGACAAGTTGGACTTACGGGCTTGGGCAGCACTGGGTTGGGATTCTTTCTTAATGTACACATATCCTTTATTGAAAACTCTCTCTTATACATATGGCTTTCTGTGGATTTGTTTTCCTAGTTTATCCAGACTAACACAAGGACACTAAACATGGTTTCGAGATAGAGTATAAAGAAACACACTGTCCCTGTATTACACAAAGAGGAAAAGCAATAATAGAGGATACCAAGAAGTCATAGGTTTTAAATTTTTTTGGTGAGGATATTATTTTGTTGTTGCTGTTTGAACTGAATCAAAGCTTCAAAGCTGAGAGGATTAGAAGAGTGAGCACCTTGAGGAAACTGTTCCAAATGATATAACTATTAGAAAATTCTTTTGCACTTGATGTCTAAAAACCAAATCATAAACATATCCTACATTTTTATTGGTTTCACAAAATGTACACACACGCTCGATGAGTATTTTCTAAGGGGTAAATTCCGTGAGTGATTCGACCATTTTTACACTTACTTTGCCTGTACCAGTTTTCACTTAGAATAAAGTTGGTAACAGATAGTCTAAAAGAATTTGCTAAATTATGACTATTAAAAAGACTGATGAAAGTTATCAAGAAGTGCCTTCAGGAAGCTTTCAAGAAACTAAAATACAGTCCACTATAGCAGCATAATTTAATCTTGCTTATGCTGACAATGTCTTAATTATTTAAATCTCATTGCTACACAGGCATTGACTTTCCATTTTTAAGTTTTAGTGATTAGAGCTAGAAAAATGCAGCAATTTCCATCCATAAGGAAAAAATGAAAACTTAGAGCGGTGCATTGAATTGTCTGCATTAAAAATAGTAATAAAAGGAAAGGAAGAGACATTCATTGTGCAGCTCACATTTAGTAGACATAAAGTGACTGAAAGAGAATCAAGAGCTGTTATCAGGTATTTTAGCTCCATTACGCAACAGATAAAATGGCAACCAATTATTTCTGTTTGCCCAACAGATAAGTGCCTCTTCCTTCAAAGGATTCTTCCCATTTCTCCACGCTGGCAATACCAACAGCAAGCGGGAGAACTTGAGAGCATTGGTACCCAAAGGAGAAGCCACTCGCACAGTGGTAAGTGATGGGAGGCGGGCAGGTAATTGAAAGAAAGCCTGGAGATTCGTGTGACCAGTACATCTATAATCAGAACTGTGATTGGGGCATGGTAAATTGAAAAGTTTCCTGCAATTAGCAAACAAACAGAAACACTGCCACAGAGGTGACTCATTCATAGCAACTTGGACAGAGTATGACGAGTTCTATATGGGGTCTCCAAAACTGTCGTCTTTATGGGAAAAGACTGCCACATCAGTCTCCCACTGAATGACGGGTGGATTCAAAGTGTCAACTTTGGGGTTGATAGCTCAGCTCTTAACTGCAGCACCACCAGGGGTCCTTAATTAGTAATAAGGGGACTAGTGGGACTATATGAAACAATCATATGAAAGAAACAATGGCTGAAGATAATCCTAAAATATGAGTCAGCTAAAACAATGACACCAGCCTAAGCCTGACCAGAAGAAGCAAGGATATTAGAACAAGAATACCGTTCTACTTTATATGTAAGTATCCTATAGTGGAAGCACTGTCACATGGTAAACTGAGCAGACAAACTTGGCTCAGATCCCGGCTCCTGTATGTTCTAATGATTTGAACATATAAGCATAAAGCTAGCTATTCTGAATCTCAACAGCACTTTGAATGCTGTTGGAAAAAAAAGCAGCCAGGACAATTCCTGTCTTGTTGATTTCAACTCCCAGTGAGTCCATTTGTGTAAGAGTGGAACTATGTTCCTCTGGGCTTTCAGTGGCTGCTTTTCGAGAAAGATATCACCAGGTCTTTCTTCCAAAGTGCCCCTAGGCTGATTTCAACCCCCAACCTTTGGTTCCCATCTGAAGGGCATTAATCACTTGCACTACCGAGAAACTCTACTATGAAAATCACACATAATTATTCCAAAGTCCTTATTTTCATACTTGAACAGGTAGAGGTGCACAGTAAGTGATTAATTCTAGTCATTGCTATTCTTGTTCTCATTGCCTTAGGAACTGGTCTTCTTTTAACTCAAATGAATAGGACAACTGTTCATGGTTCTCCTTCTAAACTTTCTAATCTAAAGTGTAATTCAATTACTTTTGAGCAATGCTTATGGTTTCTTCATATATCCAATTAAAGGAACGCCTATAAACAAAGTCATTAAGCAAAAATGGGTAAGCAAAACCTGTTTTGTTTGGGGATGCTAGCTAAAGTAGTGGCAGGCCTGTCACAATTACTTCTTTCTCATTGGGTCTTGATCATCATAAGAGTTTAGGAAGCAGAAGATGATTGCTTATAAGAGTCTTTTAAAATATTACAGTTGATAGAAAATTTTAGATCCCAAACATTGGACATCAGAATGTGAGCTCTTCCCGCTTAAAAAGAGTCTAAAATAAAGCATAGAGTCAGCATGGGGCATTTCGTCATATAAAAGCATATAAAAATTATACTGATACACCAATTTCAAAATAGCCAAATTTAATTAATAAATTAAGCCATGCACTTGTTTCTCCTCAGATATAGAACATGGGGCTAGATCAATGTTATAGGAAACCACTGTAATAGGAAGTTATAGCAAAGCATGTAAGATTAGGACTTGAAACTTCAGGTCGTTAGTTGACACAACATCATTTGGTACATAGATGATATCATACCAGTTGTTGGCAAGACAATTTTAGCTCACAGAAACCAATGTTTGGCAGAAACCATACACCATAGGGTTTTCATGACTGTGTCTTATCGGGAGAAAACTGCCACGAGGTGTCATCCTAGGGACCACTGGGTGGGTTCAAGTCACCAACCTCGTGGTTAGTAGCCAAGAACCTCACCGTTCGAGCCACTCAGGTCCATAACATTACTGAGTTTCAAGGAGGGAAGTCAGAGACTCTAGAGTAGAGATGACAGTCAACATCAGTGAACTTCTTTCCTCCTACACTGTGTCCTCACCTACCTCTACTCACAATCATTTGAGTCCTGTCCTTCCCACAACATGTTACTTTTCTCCTCAGTTTAATTTTTCATTGTAATGGCCAGATAGAATTTACAGACAGTATGCACATTTATGGAGTTTATTCGGGAAGATAGCCATTTACAACCAGGATCAGAACCACAATTCTATGATCAGGAGCACCTATTCTCTGCCCTGCCCATAGGCATGCCACTCTGTGGACCTTGGCTCCTATGCCACTCAGCCCACTGGCCTCTACCCTGCTTGAGCAGGTGCTACAAAGCTTGTTTAGCACTGCTGGTATGTGTAAAAGGACACACCTCTCCACCATAGGTCTCTGCTTGCTCAACTCTAGCTCCAGGAAATCTCGCTTCCCCAATTAAATGCCTGGAGGCAACCTAGCCTCCTAGTGCAGGATGGCACTCAGCTCTCCCTCTGGGTCTTGGTTCTGCTGCTGTCACTGCTCTTCTACCATTTCTCTGAAACTCCATTGATGCCATAGCTCTTGCTCCTGGTTGCGGAGTTTCAGTGCACTGGTCTCTCAAAGTCCCAAGATGGTCTTCTTCTGACTTTTCTTTCATTAAAGAAGTGAGATTCACTGCAGTTCACAGGTTGACCATTCAAATCCAGCAGCAGCTCTCCAGGAGCAAAGCTGGGCTTCCGACTCCCACCAGGGCAGTGATGCCACACACAAAAAAAGAGAGTTTCCTCCTACCTCTATCCAAGAAGACTCATTTTCTAACCAGCAGGATGTTAAAATTGACCAACCCCCTTAGTAGAGTGGTCTGTTTTGATATTCACCATGAACTTTGTTAGCAGTCCCTCACAACTAAATCATATACTCCTATCAGCAAATCCCCCCAAGCCCATCAGTAAAAGAGGAACTTCACCCAATCTACATGGTCCTGCTCCCAATCGTTGGATAGAAATTATAAAAATCAGTATGAATAATTGACTACATCACAGAGTCCATTAAGCACAATCCCTAACTCAATGAATACTTGTTTCCTTAACTGATTTTATTGGCCCCAAATTTTTTTGTGATCATTTTATTGGGGCTCATACAACTCTTATCACAATCCATACATGCATCTATTGTATATCAAGCACACTTGTATATTTTATTGCCCTCATCATTCTCAAAACATCTGCTTTCTACTTGAGTCTTTGGTATCAGTTCTTCATCTTCCCCTCTCTCCCCTCTGCCCCCTCCCTCATGAACCCTTGATAATTTATAATTATTATTACTTTGTCATATCTTACACTGTCCAATGTCTCCCTTCACCCACTTCTCCATTGTCCATACCTCAGGTAGGAGGTTATACGTAGATCCTTATAATCAGTTCCCCCTTTCAACCCACCTTCCCTACACCCCTCCAGTATCACTATTCTCACTGTTAGTCTTGAAGGGATTGTCAGTCCTGGATTCCCTATGTTTCCAGTTCCTATCTGTACCAGTGTACGCCCTCTGGTCTAACCGGCTTTGTAAGGTAGAATTGGGATCACGATTGTGAGGAGGAGGAAGCATTTAAGAACTAGAAGAAAGTTGTGTTTGGACTGGTTCATCTCCCCATGACCCTTCTGTAAGGGAATGTCTGTTACCTACAGATGGGATTTGGGTCCCCAACTTGTACTCCCCCTCATTTACAATGATACAATTTTTAGTTCTTTGATGCCAGATACCTGATCTCTTCCACACCTCATGGTCACACAGGCTGGTATACTTCTTCCATGTGGGTTTTGTTGCTTCCAAGCTAGATGGCTGCTTGTTTACCTTCAAGGCTTTAAGACTTCAGACACTATATCTTTTGATCAGCTTTGCTTATGTACACATTTGTCATCAGTAATCATGTTGGGAAAGTAAGCATCTTGTGTCTTCAGTATTGTCCCCCATAGGACCATAGGTCAGCAAGGGATGTCGTGTCTCACAGTGGAGCCAGCTGTATAGTCCTCTCTGTGCTTTGACTCTTCTGAGTGGGGACAGCATCCTCAATGCTTGGTGGGCCAGAATGCGCTCCATTCTCTCTTCCACCCCTTCATTTGCTCCAGTGTGCTCTGGTCAGACATGTCCCTCGCCCTGACTTGCAGCTTCAGTGCTGTCCACTAAAGTAAATTCTTCTAAGGGGAGGGATGGCTGTCCACATAGTTGGGATTGGGGCTGAGCCTTCAACGCTTCCACTGGTTCCCTGCTCCATCCCATCACGCTCCATACATATCCTGGAAACAGCAGCTTTGAGTCTCATGCTTCTTTCCCTGTGGAGATAGAATTAATGCTCTCCCCTTGGGTGAGGTAGTACCCGGTTCCCCCACTACACATTGCTAAGTCCCCTCCCCTCTTTTTACTTGGCTTCCATATGTAGCCCTGGATTTTGTCTGACCCCTGCCATACTACCTACACCTCATCTTCTGTGATCTTGTCTGGTGTGTACAGCATACCAATAGACTTCTGTTTGTTGATCTTCTATCCTGCCACTCTGCCATATGCCTCTTTTGATCCTAACACTCCACTTGTAGAGTTTAGAGGATTTTCTTTCTATAGAATCATATCATCTGCGAATAGTGATAATTGAACCTTTTCCTTTCCCAGATGAATACCCTTAATATCTTTTCTTTGTCTTACGTGGTAAGCTAAGACCTCCAGTACAATTCTAAATAGGAGTGTGGGGACAAGTGGTATCCTTGTCTGGTCCCCTTTTTCAAGGGAATTGTTTTCATCTTTTGTCCATTGACTATCATGTTGGCTGTTAGTTTTTCAATATAGCTTGTATAATATTGAAGAATTTCCCTTCTGTCCCTATCTTCTTAACTCTCTTAAACAGGAAAGAGTATTGGATGTTGTCAAATGCTTTTTCCACATCTATTAATACTATCTTGTCGTTCTTACCATTTTTCCTGTCAATGTGGTGAATAACACTAATGGTCTTTCATATGTTGAACCATCCCTGCATCCCTGGCATGAATCTCACTTGGTGATGATGAATTATTTTTTAATGTGCTTTTGTATTATATTTGACAGTATTTTGTTAAGGAATTTTGCATTGATGTTCATTGGGATATTGGTCTGTAGTCCTCAATTCTTGTGGAATCCCTGCCCACTTTAGGTATCAGAGTTATACTAGCTTCATAGAAAGAGATTTGGAGTTTTCTGTCTTTTTCTGTGTTCTGGAAGGGTTTGTGTAGGATCAGGGTCAGTTCTTCTCTGAATGCATGGTAGAATTCTCCTGTAAAGCCAGCTGGCCCTGTTGTTGATTTTTGTTGTTGTTGTTGTTGTTGTTGGGAATTCCTTAATAGTCTTGTCTATTTTTTCCATTGCTGTGGTTCTGTTGAGGTTCTTGACTTCCATCTGGGATACTCTGGGGAGGGATTGTGTTTTCAAATCTCTGTCCATGTCTTCCAAGTTGTTGAATTCATTAGAGTACAGGTCTTCATAGTACTGTGTAAGTATTCTTTTGATTTCATTAAGGTCCATTGCAATGTTCCTTGCTTCATCCCTAATCCTTTCAAGTGACATTTGTCCCTTGCTTTCTTTGATTAGGTTTTCCAGTGGTCTATCAATTCTGTTAATTCTTTCAAAGAAACACCTTTTAGCTGCATTAATTTTTTCCATAGTTTTCTTATTTTCCCTTTCCTATATCTCAGCTCTGATTTTTATTATTTCTATCCTTTTGCATTAAGTAGGATTATTCTGTTGACTCTGCTCTATTTGGCATGATTGGCCCAATTTTGAATAGGACTATCAAAAAACTAAACTAAATAAACAAACAGTATAAGGTTCTAGAATTGATACCAAATTACAGTGTTCATAAAAAAAAGTTGTTTTATACTGTGTGTATGTAATTCCTCATTAAATACTACTCATTGAAATCTGTTCCCAGAGTTATCTACTGTGGGTTAAAATTTGTTTACACTACACCATGTGTACATAGTAATTTTTTATATTTTCAAATAGATATTATGGAAATGCTAATCCAGATAAGTGCCAGAGGAGTGAGTGTTTCCTGCCTAATAGTGGATTGCAGATAAACATCAGGTGGGACTAATTTCTATGGTCCTAAAGAACAATGTAAAATATTAGTAGTATTAGAATGTGTTTATTTATAAGATAGGAGTGTGTTATTAGTATACCAGGATTGATTAGTTAAGGGAAATAATATTTGGCTCAGAATTCCTCAAGTCTAGCAATGATATCTATAAAACAGTTCTAATAACTGGTTTAAAGGGAAGGGGGAATGATATACAAGCATGCCAAGAAAAAAAGATTTGAGTAAAATAACTTATTTTCTCATTTTGCACAGAAGTTAGAACTAAGCAAGTTTTCCCTGAAAATTATTTATTTGAGATACTTTGAACAATTGGGTGAAAATGATTGACAGAATGTTTCCTTCGGTATAAGTGACTACCACATATCCTTCAGTACTATTCACATGGAAAGCCCTTAATAAATGCCTGTTGATGGATGTGTGTGCTTTAAGCACATACTCCATTAAGATCATTGATCCACATTCTTTTCACCTAATGCTTCAATTAAGCATAAAGTGCTAACACTTTACAATCATGGTTTAATGTTCAGTCAGTCAGCCAGCCAGTCAACAAATGTTTATTAAGTTCCTGCTATTCATTTACTTATTCTTTCACCAAATTTTTATCAAATACTTACAACAAGCTAAGCACTGGCCTTGGCTTGGGGGATTTAACAATGAATCCAATCGACAGTCCCTATATCCTCCATAAACTTGCATACTAGTTGAGAGAGGAAAATAAACCAAAAAAGGCAATTAAATATGTAAATAATGTGTTTCATGTAGTGCTAGGTGCTTAAAAACAGTAATGAGATCGTGTTTCCCTTGAAGGAAAGACCAGAGAGACCAACTCTCATTATTGGCAATATTACGTGAGTCTCTCTGAAAAGTCAGATTCCAAAGATGGAATTTCTCCTTCAACTCTCTGGCAGAGGAATGTCCAAGCAGACAGAAACATTAAGTAAAAGGTAGGAAGGTGAGACTTTAAGCTCAGTATAGCTAAAGAAGAATAAGTATTTCCATTTTATCCTAATTGTCCTGATTAGACTCCTAAGCAAGCTTTTAAATCACATTTATTGAAGAATGTACCCACAAAAATCCACCCACTCTAAGGGTGTAGTTCAGTGAGTTTTGCCAAGTGTACATAGTGATGTAACCATGACTACACCACCATAATCAGGTAGAATACTTCCATCACTAGAAGAAGGTATCTGATACCCACTTGCAGTCAGTTCCCTCCCACAACATGACCCATTAGGAACCACATTACATGAAGCCCACTATCATTGAGCTTGACTACATCTCATGGTAATGCCATGTGCTTCTGAGTAGAACTGTTGAGAGGATATTCTTGGTTGTCATCTTTACAGAAGCACATCACCAGACTTCCATTCATCACACTAGCGGGTGGGTACAAACTGAGGAACTTCACGTTAGTACCAAACCTAAAACCAAATTCACTGCTATCAAGTCCATTCCAAGGCATAGCAATCCAGCTGGACATAGTAGACATGCCCCACTGGGTTTCTGAAATGTTATACCATGACAGGAATAGATAGCTTCAGCTTTCTCCTGAAGAGAAGTAGGTTTGAACCACTGCCCTTGCAGTTAGTAGCTCACTGCGGAGATCTTCCAGAAGTTCAAGAAGAGGATATGGAATGAGAGATATCCCTGCCAATGTTATATAAGTCCTGACCAAAAGCAAAAGCTCCAGAAAGATATTTATTTATCTGTATTGTATTTTTTAATTTTTTTGTATTTTTATATGAAGACATTCAACTATGTGGATGGTTACAAATTATAAGTAACATTACAAAAATGGACTTTATTGTGTGCATGTAGGACCTGTATATTTGTCAAGAAGCACCTCTTTGAACACTAAAAGGTCAATATGTAATTTAAAATTGGAAAAAGAGTCAACACTAAAGGAGTTTCACCTCATCAAATCTGTCTATTGAACAAACAATATGAAAGCTGGGCTAGAGGAAAAGGAACACAGGATCAAGATTGCAGGAAAACTCATTAACAATTTGAGACATGCAAATGACACAATATTGCCTGTCAAAGGCAAAGTCATCTTTGAAGTTATTTTTGATAAAGATCAAAGACACAATCTTAGTATGGATGATACCACAACAATAAAATATTTTAAAATCCTCACAATTGAACCAATAAACAGCATCATAATAAATGGCCAGGAAATTCAAGTTGTCAAGGATCTCTTTCTTCAATTGATGCCTGTGGAAACAACAAATTGCAGCAATATATTGGAAACCCAACAATATATTGCATTGGGAAAATCTGCAAAAGACCTGGCTATTGTTGTTGCTGTTGTTGTTGTTGTTAGATGTCATTGAATTGATTCCAACCCATAGAGACTCTGTGCACAAAAGAATGAAACACTTTCTGTCTTCCCTGTGCCATCCTCCCATTATTCCTTTATATGTTTGACCTCCTTAGATGTTTAAAAAAGCAAAACAGATGTCATTTTGAGGAGTCGATTTTCTTATCTGCATCTACAGAAAGGCAATGAAAAAGGAAAACTAGTGGAGAATTGACCCATTTAAATCATGGTGTTGGTGAAGAATATTGAATATATCGGGGATTTTCAGGAGGAAGGAGTAAAAAAAATTGTCTCGTAGGAAGCATAACCAGGGTGGTCCTTAGAAGTGAGGATGGTACTGGGCATATACCCAAGAAATGTAAGAAACAGACTACAATCAGACATCTGCAGTTCACCATCACAAAAAATTGGAAGCAATCTAAATTTCCATCAACTGACGAATGGATTAAAAAGTCTGGTATACACATACCATGGAGTAGTAGGGAGCCCTACAAAGCGGTAATGAATGCATGGGGCACATTGTCTCATGGGAAGAGTTGAGAGAAGTTATGCTAAGCAAAGTTAGCCAAACACAAAGGGACAAGTATAGCACAAGTCTACTGAAGTAACCTCAAAAATACAATGGGCATAGAGGATAAGCTACTTAATGTATAAATACTGAGTCAAGGTCCAGGTACTTTGGCAGGGGTCAGACTCAACCCAGGGATAGCAGCCAACTAAAAAGAAGGGGAAAAGAGAATACAAACAAACAAAAATTGAAGATGATGGGAACAGGGTACTAAAACACCTATGTTGGAAATATTGTTCATGTCTCCACAGAAAAGGGGGAGAGGGGCCAGACCCCATCCTGAAGTACCGAGCCTTGAGAGCAACATTCTGACATGGAACAATGAAATAACGGAGAGGACAACAGGCCTGACCCAAATCGAGCTATATTAACCCCGTCCCTAGAAGGACATAATACACAGGACAGCACTGAAGATACAGCCTGGGAGAATTCTGGGTCTCTCCAGACAACACAGATACAAACGTGGAGGAAGGGAGGGAGGGTGGGAATATGAAACGTTTTCTGGCCCACCAGGCCCTGGGAATGACATCTCTGCTTGAAACAGCTAATGCACAGAGAAGATCATAGGGTCGTCGCTACCACACAGCACAAGGTCCCCTCACTGACCCATACTGCTATGAGGGACTGGAGACCCTGTGAGGAAGGCGGGGCTGGCCTGCCTCTTGCACAGAAGGCACACTGAGAAGGGAGTGCAGCAGGGCAGCAAGGGAAGCAAAGTAATAAAGTCCTCAAGAAATTCTGAAAATAGACTTCTGACTTGGAGGACAGGGCTTGGCACCTCATCAGATCTGATCAGGGCATGCATAAGGGTCAGCAGGCAGACCTAGAACTATTTCTCAGGTTTTTTCTTTACCTTTTCAATTTTTTTTTGCTCTATGTCTATCTATATAAGATAGGCAGGACAAACAATATTGAAGAGAAAACAATGGGATCTGCGGTCTTGGGGGCTCAAGCACGGCATAAGAGTGGAAGAGGTGGGGAGTGGGGTAGAGAACCCAAAAACTCAGGGATAAGGGAATAGCAAGAGATCTAAAATTGATGGCAAGGAGGACGTATAATGCCATGTGGGGTTTGATCAAGTGCAATGTATTCAAGAGGAATTAGTGAGGACTGAGTGGAGGATAAGCATGATAGTGGGAAAGAGGAAGGTGAAAGAATATAAAGGAAAAAGCTAGGAGGTAAAAATCTATTTATAGAGGTATAGTTATAGACATGCATATATGGAAATATATTAATTTATAATGATAGGGATAGAGGTCAGTGTACATATAGTTATATGTTAGGTATTAAGATAGCAGAGGGACTTTGGGCATATACTCAAGGCCTCCCTGGATAGGAGGAACGCTTTGTTCTAATAATTTGGCACTCTTGATAATCACCTCCCCAAAACGATCACTGAAGAGAAAATGGATCAAGGGACAGTTTTGCTCATTTGCTGACAAATGAGCAAATGTGGTGAAGAAAGTGGATGGGGTCCAGCTCTCAAAAGATATAGTGTCTAGGATCTTAAAGGCTTGAAGGTAAACAAGCAGCCATCTAGCTCAGAAGCAACAAAGCCCACATGGAAGAAGCACACCAACCTGTGTGATCATGAAGTATCAATGGGATCAATAGAAGTATCAATGGAATCAAAAGATACAAAAGATTCAAAAGTATCAGGTGTCAAAAGATCCAAAACAAACAATTATGTCAATGCAAATAAGGAGGATTTGAGTTGAGACCCAAAACCCATCTGTAGACGATATCACACACACACATACACACACACAGCTTATAAGGAAGAGACAATTCAACCAGGGTTCAGCAACCACAAAATACACATCATTCCTTTAGTTCCTGAATGCTTCCTCGCCGCTCAGTACCATGAACCAGTTCTGCCTTGTAAATGCAGTTACACAAGAGAACACACATTGGAACAGATGTGAGTTCTCAACACATGGAATTCAGGAAAGATAGAACCCTCAGGAACAGTAGTGGCAGTAGGGCAATGGAGGGAGCCGGGGGCGGGGCGGGGGGGGTTGCGGGGGAGGGGGAGAGATAAGGGAGCTATCCATCACAAGCTTGGATATATAGCTCCACTAGCCCCCAGGGGGATGAATAACAGAAATATGGGTGAAGGGAGACAACAGACAGTGTAAGATATGAAATCATAACATGAGATTGATCAAGGATTCACCAGGGTGGAAGGTTAGGGGAAATAAAGGAGCAAAGAAAAACTGATATCAAGAGTGCAAGCAGAAAGAGGATGTTTTGAAAATGTCGATGGCAATCCGGGTACAAGTGTGCTAAATACAATTGAATGATGGATTGTTAGTAGAACTTTAAGAGCCCCACAATAAATTGACTACTTTATTTTTAAAAGTGAGAGTGACCAGATTTCTTGCTAGCCTAGAACCCCTCATCAGGAAAGACCAATTGCTAGAAAAAGACCTCATGTTTGATAAAGTAGAGGGTGGGAGAAAATCAGGGAAATCCTTCATGAGCTAGATTGACACCCTGGCTGCATCAATACTGTACTTTTCAGACCATAAGACACATTTCTGGCTGAGCCCCAGTAGCGTAGTGGTTGAGTGTGGGACTGCGGCCCTTTGGCTTAGCAGTTCAAATCCAGCAGCAGCTCTCCAAGAGTGAGGCTTACCCTCCCACTCCCACCAGAGGGCACTGATGCCACCCCCCCCCCGAGAAAAAGACACATGTTTTCCAAAAAAAGTGGGGGGAAAACATGGGTGTGTCTTATGGTCCAAAGGTATGGTGCCCCAGAACATTGTAGTACACATGGTACTATTTGGTTCAGAATATTTTTTTCTTGTTGTCCTATTCTAAAAACTGGGTGTGTCTTATGGTCAGGTGCATCTTATGGTCCAAAAAATATGATAGACTTAAACATAGGAAGGATAGTGAGGATGGTCCTGGACCAGTCAACATTTCATTCTGTTATACATCAGATTGCCATGGGTCATAGCCAACTGGATGAACACCAGCAGCAGTAGCAAGGCCCATGGTGTGATTAAAGGATGGTTTGGGGCTTTCTTACTCTTCTCTTAGTCTTACACAGACCCTGTGCACCTGAACTTCCAGTGTGGAGTTCTCAGACCATAACTGCCTTCGTCCACAATTTCTGCCTCTTATTAATAAATTACAGATAGATTTCCTGTCCCTCCCCCAGGACTACAGACCTCACTCCAGACACATGGCCACAAACCAAGTCTTTGCCCTCCCTCTCATTGAAACCTAGCTTCTACCTTCTATTGGGGGTAATACCTGGGGCACAAAATCACTTGCTATCTTCAAACAACACATGTAGTTTTGCTAGGTCTGAACTGGCTTCAAGACAGGCCATTCTGTTCAGCTCCCCCACAGATCAATTGGCCTGGGTCTGCTATCAGAACAGAGTCCAAAGCATGGGCAGTTTTCCTGTTTGTGCTTCATGTATTAGTTTGCTGTTGTTAATGTAACAAATTACCATAAATTTAGCAGTTTAAAACAAGCCAAACTTATTTCCATGTTCTGTAGGTTTGGAGATTGGCCTGCCCTTGGCTTGGCTGTCTCTGTTGAATTTCATGAAACAAAAATCAAGTTGTCACCCACTTGCCTTTAAACAGGAGGCTCTGAAAAGAATCCTCTGCCGATTTCATTGAGGTTGTTAGCAGAATCAAACACCTTGCAGAGGGAAGACTGAAGCGCCATTTCTTGGCTTTTGGCCAGGTGCTGTTTTAGACTTCCAGGGGTCACCCACTTTACTTGAATCCCTAAGAACCATCCTCTACTGAATCTTTCAGGAGTTGTCACCTCTTAGGTGAAAGAAAGCGCAGCTTTTTAAGGCTCAAATGATGACATGGGACCCTTTTATGTAATCCATGGTAATCTCCCTATCTTAAAGCCATGGGAATAACACTAATTGCATATGCAACTGTTGCCATGTAACATAACTTGAGTAAATCCAGGAGGTAGAGATCCAGGGAACTGAAATTCTGCCCACCACATCCCATCCTATAGGAGGGCCCAGGTGGTAGGTGGCTCTTCTGTCTGTACCCCAGTGGCAACCAACTAATGTCCTAAATTGATGCAGAGGCCAGAATAAGGATGTAAACTTCTCTAGGTTCTCAAGCTCCCTCACAAATGTAAGCAAGCGCATCCTGCCTGCTAAAACTACGGGATTTGGTAGCTATAGATGGCCTCTTTCAGATCTCCTACTCAGTTGTCATTTTGAGGACACTCACCAAGCCTATGTAAAACTATTGGCTGGTGGTTTGGGAATTCCATGGTTCTCCATTCCCATGCTACTTCACATTCAATCTTTAAAATCTGTTTAAAATGCTGCTGTCAAATGCTGACCAGTCAGTACCACAGCATAGCCACTCTGTGTGCCACAGATTGAAACACCATCTAGTCTTGCACCAACCACTCTTGTTCTTATACTTGTTGTAGTCACCATGCCATCTATCACCTTGAGAGTCCTTCTCCTTCTTTTAGACCGCCCTCTGCTTTACTGCCATATCAGCAGTTCTTTCTCCTTGGCTTTTATTGTGGCTACCTCTTCCTCCCATGCTTTGCCAAAAAAGAAATATTTCTCTCTTTTTTTTGAATTTTTTTTGAATTTTTTAAATCACGTTATTGGGGGCTCTTCCAGCTCTTATAACAATCCACACATCCATTGTTTCGAGCACATTTGTACATATGTTGCCATCATCCTTTTTTCATGTGAATTCTTCCAGGGTTGAGAAGCAAGAACTGAGGAAAACTATTGCAGACAACCTTACAGTTTGATCATTCCAGGTGCTGATTCTGACAAATTGTAAAACTTTAAGTCTGTGTCTGTTTCACTTCATAAGCCATGAGAAAAATGATTCAAAGGCAAACAGGAATTGTCTGTAAATCCTACTTTACAAAACGGTTGACTACCTGCAGTTACTTTTCCAGGGAGACATGGGAGATGGGGAGGTGGGGGAAAGGAAGTGGTGCTATCCAACCCAGGGACAAGGAAATATTTCTTGTCTCTAGTCTCACCTTCTTTGGAGAGAAAAGAAGAGAGGGCTGGCTACTCATTGGAATTCAGAACACCTCCTTTCCTTGTGATCTCTGCTGCTTGATGAGTTTTACATTTTGTTTATTTTAGGTTGAGACTAAGATTTCCTCCTGGCTTTCTATGGTATAACAGAAGTTTGGCTTCATTGGAAGGCTTTTGAGCCAGGAAGTTACAAAAAATGACAGTCCTATTAGTCAACTATTATGGTAGCAAGGTGAGAAATAGAGAAATGATAACTGTGTAGGGATAGTAAGAAAAGGATAAATTTGGACTATCTTCTAAAAGTGTTGCCAATAGAATCACTGATGGAGTGGAGCAGGGATTCAGAAAGTCTCACAGGATTTGTGGGTTTGTTTGTACTGTCTGGGGAAAGAATATAAACGAGGTCAATGAGAAGGGAAAGAACAAAAGAAGAGCAGTTATATGCGGAAATGACCAAGTTCTGTTTGGACATGTTGATTATAAAACCACATTGTACATCTAAGAGGCAAAGTCAAGGAAAAGTTCAAGTGTGGAGATAATCAAACTTTGCATTCCTGTTGACATAAGAAATCATGGGATTAGATGCTATCACCAAAGAGGAGCATGAAGAACCTAACCCTGAAAGTGTTGGAAAGATAAAAAGGCAGACAATGGAGAAGGAAGTAGGAAAAAAATATGTGCTACCACCAAAGCCAAGAGGAGAAGGCATTTAGAAAGCAAAGAATGATCAGCCGTATCCAATATCTAAGTGAGTGGTGTCTTACCTTTGATTTATCAAAAGGGAAACTATTGATAACCTTGATCTGAACAGCTTGAATGGCTCTGACAGGCACTCTGAAAAATACGGGTTAGGTGACAGTGAGCAAAGCAAATGTGATAACACCCATCTTCTTGGTATGTATAATCTAATATGTTGGCCTTCGGTTGGGTTGTTTATTAACTGCATACAGAAATTAAGAATTTAATATAGAAGTCACCAAAAAGTTTATTACATGGGGAAAAATTAGAATTGTTTGATTCTCCTCTAAGTCCCCTCAACAAAAATTGCATATAATTACATGAAAGAAGAATGAAACATTATTATTTTAATGTTAACTGGGATGTTGGGGGAAATATTATTCTCTTTATCTTATATTTAAGGGAAGAGATTTACTTTTTTATAAATTAATAATTCAGGGTGTTTTCTAAGACACAACCAATTAGCTCCAGCAATTTGCATTTTATGTTTTTTCATTAGTTTTGTAAGTCCTTTCTGCTGTTTTTTTAATTAAAATGCAATCTTTCAAAGGTGAATAGCTTTTACGGAGGAAGCTTGGTTTTGAGCTTCCCTTAATTGTCAATTGGGTAATTTCATAGTTTTCAAAGAAAATGTAGTTGTTGGTGTTGAAAACTAGCAATACCATAAGATATTGTTTCTTTCTTTAACTTAGCGCCAAACTTCTTTTTCAGTTAAAAAATGTGTGGAGTGGATTTTTGTGGTTGCATTTTGTTGTTGTTGTTTGTTTTATTGTTTTTGCTGAGCTTCTACATGGATTAATCTTCAGCTTGCATTGACTAAGAACTCCAGAAAGTGTTGTATCTTGACTTATTTAGTCCAGACCTCTGTGGTATATTCCCCCTACAGCATTACAGAAAGACAAATGACGAGTGAGCATAAGATACCACAGGAGTGAAGCCATGCATCATAATACTATTCTCTCCACCAAATGCATACAAATTTTTATTCTCGGGCTCAACACACCAAGGGCAAAAGGACTGAGAAAGAGATATGTGTGTGATATATTTTAAATCTAACTGACAGCTATAAGCACCTAACTATATTATTATCATTAATAAACACTAGTTAGGTACACTGGAAACCTCATTAACCATCTGTGGTTTAATTGTTCAATAGACAAACCTTCTCTCTGAGTGGTATCTTTAAGCAACTTAGGAGTCTCCTCTAATCACCTGGCTGATTAAAACTCATTGTAAATACTTAAAGATTTATTGTCAACAAAATAAGTCTCAGAGCTCACTAGAGCAGTAAAGGGGGCAAGACTAGAGAGAGAGATGATCGAGAAACAACATATGAAGCAAAAGAAAAATGGAAAGTTCTAGCACATGTGTAGGATTAAAATATATCTTTTAGGGGGGAGTGTGTGACATGAAATGTATTTTACTTTCTTAGACTCTTCCTTCTCTTAATACAGAGAAGAGATATTAATTTCCACAAAGCCCTACCACAGGTCTACCACCAAAAGAATAGACTATGCTAGTCTTCAAAACTGAGCAGCTGCCAAATATGTTACTCAACACAAACGTGCATGTGTCCAGGAAAATCCAGGGCTGCGACTCTTCATTAACGGCTCAGCAGTCTGACTACTGCCATTTTGTGGCATCATCCTTTCCACATGTCTCCATGCTCATTAAAACAGGACACAAGTGAGCATTGGACGGTCCTATGCCAGCAGTTAAATGCTTCAGGACAAAAATAACAATTATCATTTAGAGGCCACAAATCATCACATGAGCCTGCCTAACTGCAAAGGATACAGAGAATTTGTAAGTGTCCTATGTGCCCCCAAAAGAAAATTAGAACGGAGTGTGCAATGGAAGTTTCTATATATTAACTTGGTGTAAATGATGCTAAAAGTTCCTGCTTTGAACTTGTTCCATACTACAAAATTTGCCCAGAATCCAAATTGCAAAGTTGATTTTAAAAAAAGCCTTACCAATTATCCATTTCAATCCTCATGATAACATAAGCAATGCCAGTTAGGAGAAAGGTCTCATCCTGGGTTTTTCTAGGTCTCATTTAGTCATTTACATGATTTTTCTCCCACCATATCATAATTATTCTTCCCAAGTTAAAATCTTCTCACCACAACTTCAGGTATATAAGCATACAGTATATCAAATGTCTATTTTGCCTCTCTATCTTTTAATCTACTGTAAGAGGAGTTGCCCCCCAAAAAAATTTTTAAAGAAAGGTTACCCCCCAAAAAATGGATTTTTTTCAAAGCTATATATATATATTTTTTATTTTACAAAACAACTTTTTCACCTTCAAAGTACTTTCCAATACATTTACTGTATTTTTCAGACCAAAAGACAAACTCCTTGTTTAGACCAGAAAAACAAGAAAAAATATTCTGAACCAAATAGTACAAGTATACTAAAATATTTATTAAAATTAAGTAAGATGCAGTCAGATTTAACAGTATAAACTCAACAGTGGTGTTAAGAATTCATCATCACTTTCATTAATAAATGAGGCAAGGCATGTGCTGTGCCAATCATGTGACCTGTCTGACATTGAGACTCCAGGAGGTGAGACTTCCCCTGAACACACAGCAGTCCATAGCATGCAGCAAGCAGTAAGCGGGTGCATGGGATCATTAAATGTTCTGGGATAGCACGCCTTTGAACCCTCAGACACACCCTTTCTCCCCCACCCATCCACTTTGGGAAGGAAAAAGGTGCGTCTTATGACCCAACAAATATGGTACTACATTTGTCAAATCTGTGATTCCATTCTGGGAAACATTTTTCAAACTCGTCTGTTTGCATGGTTGACTCGCACCTCTTCGCTTTTCTTTCTTTGCCTCTTCTAAGTCATCAAAGTGCTATGTTTGCTTGTCCTTTTTCACTTGCAGAAAACAAAAAGAAACTATACAGAGTGAGGTCGGGTGTGTAAAGTGGGTAGGGCAAGAGAGGCATGCTGTGTTTTGCCAACAACTGGCACACTGAGATGGCTATGTGAGCAGGTGCATTGTCATGATGACCAAACAAGTCCCCCTTCTACCACAAAGCAGGCCTTCTTTGTTGCATGTGGTTACATACTCTTTTCAGAAACTCTAAATAGTTCATGTTTGGGTTCTCATGGACTTATATTAATTTTCTTCAACTCTAACCTGAACTTACATAGGAGCGATTGATGATCTGTTCCACAGTTGGCCCCTGACTTTCTTTTATTTGAAAACATTGCATTTCTCCATTGTCTCTTCCCACAGATGTAGTCAATTTGATTTCTGTGTATTCCATATGGGGAGGGCTCTGTGTATAGTCACAATGTGTGCTGTTGAAAAAAGGTGTTTTCCATCACCATGTTGTTGGTCTTGCAAAATTCTATCATGCCATCTGTAGTTTCATTTTTATCACCAACACCATATTTTCCAAATGCTATTCCTTCCTATTTCCAACTTTTGTTTCTGATCACCATTAATTATCAATGCATCTTGACTTTATGTTTGATCAATCATGTTTGATCAAAATTGAGGACATTTGCAGAATTCTTCAAATTTTTCATCACTAACTAACAACCACTAACTAAATCTCATGGTTAGTGCCTAAATTTGAATAATAGTTGTATTGATGTGGATTTCCTTGTATAAGGATAGGTATTATCATATCACAGGTGGCATTATAGTTCAAGGTAGACCTTGAAACGTCCTTTTAACAATGAATGTTACATCATTCCTCTTGAACCCATCATTCCCAGCATAGCAAACTATTTGATTTTCTGATTCATAATGCTAATACCAGTCCATTTCAGCTGGATAACACCTAGAATGTTGCTCTATATGTGTTCCATTTTTGACAACTTCTAATTTTCCTAGATTCATATTTCTTACATTCTAAGTTCTGATTATTGATGGGGGCAACTGCTGCTTCTCATTTTGATTTATGCTCCAGCAGCAAACAAGTCCTTTTTCTACTCCCTTGGTAATGTAAGTATGGGGCTTTTAACTAATGGATCAGAAGTTTGAACTTATCACCTGCTCTTAGAAATGCAGACTGCTTTTGTAAAGAGTCCAAAAACAAAAATCAAACTCACTATTATCAATTCTGACTCACAGAGATGCTGAATTGGGTTTTCAAGGCTGTAATTCTTCACCTTGTTTTTAAAATCTTTATATTAGCAGATTGCTCCATCTTTCTCCCTTGGATTAGCTAATAGGTTTGAACCACTAACCATGAGGTTAGAAGTTAAAAACTTATTCAGCAGTGCCATTAGGTTCTTACTCTATAAATATTCCAGAATTGCAAACTCTGTGAGGCATTTTTCTCTCTCCTATTGAGTCTGAGTCAGAATCAAGACCATGGCAGTGGGTTTAGTTTTGAGTTGTTTTTGTAATCACAGTAGTTTTCCAGTTGTATCTAGTTAAGATATGTCTCTGAAAATTTATTTAATGACCAGGACAAAGGAAGGGCAGTTCTTAAGGCATTTGTGTTAGTCCAGGTAGACTAGAGGAACAAATTTAAGAGATACTCATATAGGTATAAGGAAAGGGTTTATATACAAAAGAAATATGACCCTAAGAAGGCATCCCAATCCAGTCCAGTGCAAAGTCATAAGTCCAATAATAACCCATATGCCCAAAATCAGTCTACAAAGTCTGCTTCCGACTCAGGAAGTCACAGGTCAGTGGGTGCAGAATTCTGGTGCTGGCAGGGGTCTCCCCATGGCTCCTCGCTTCCAGGGCTCAGGTCCATCAACAGCATGCCACTCCAGCTTCAGAGGTCTGTCTTCATCAGGGCTAAGCCGTGTGATCTCTCCACCGGCCACTCCAGCCTCCCAGCCGCCGCCATTCTGTGTTGCCTGTGGTTAATCATCTCTCTAACTAACGCCCAACAACTGGGGAAGATAGCTTCTCATCTTCATGAAGGAAATACCACGAGATTTCCCAGGAGTCCAGGGTGAAAGCCATGCCCACACAGAGGCCTCATCAGCTACTCAATGGCTTTCTCCTGATTAACAGGCCAGACTCCACCCCTACATTTCAATTATAAAATTAACATAATCACATGACTGCCACAGCACTCATTATTCTTCTTTAAAGAGCCTATTTGATATAGGCTTCTAAATTCACTTTATGGAAAGGGGTGGAAGGCTCTATCATTCAACAAAGAAAAAGGTCAAGAGGATCAGGGAAATCTGGCAATCAAAGGAACTGTCATATCTGTACACCATTACAACCTTCCCTTTAATTATTTACTATTACTGCATTTCACAAAGAGCTATGGTGGTATAATGAGTTATAAGTTAGGCTACTAAAAAATGATAGTCTCAGAAACCCACAGGAGTATTCTGCTCTATTCTATAGAGTATCTGATTTGGCATTGGCTAGATGGCAGTAAGCTTTGTTGTTGTTGTTGTTGTTGTTGTTATTGTTGTTTTGTTTGTTTGTTCAAGCCCGCAGCCTTCCTGTCTGATGCATGATGTGGTGGTTAGAATTCATGTTAACTTGTACTGGAGGAAAGTGTAGAGGTAGAGTTCAATCAGGTCATAGCCTAATGATACCTCCTTGAGGTTGTGGCCTATTTCTAAGAGACACTGAAAATCAATCTCTCTCTCTCTCTCTCTCTCTCTGATACCTGTTTGACAATTGCTGTTATTGTTTGTGGCTAGATGTCATAGTGACCTTATGCACAACAGAACAAAACAGGACCTGGTCCTCCTGTACCATCTTCATAAGTCTACTTATGCTTGATCCCATTTTGCAGTCACTGTGCCAAGTCAAAAGTATGTAAGTCTAACCAAACTTGCCTCTATTTTCTGTGGGCCTAGCCTTGCTCTTGGAGAGCTGCTGCTGGATATGAACCACCAACCCTGTTGGCCGCAGTCCTGCACACAACTACTACGCCACGAGGCCTCAGCCCCCCAAACTTACCTCTAAGGACTATTCTGGCTACACTACTTCCAAGACAGATTGGTTTGTTCTTGTAGCAGCCCATGACATTTTCAATATTCTTCCCCAGAACCATCACTCAAATACATCAATTCTTCTTTGGCCTTTCTTATTCACTAACCAACTTTCAAATGCATATAAGGCATTTGGAAATAGCATGACTTGAGTCAGGTGCACCTTATTCCTCAAAGTAATCCCTTTGCTTTCCCACATTTTAAGGAGAGCTCATGCAGCAGATTGACCTAATCCAACCCTTCTCTTGGTCTCTGCAAGGCTTTTTCCATGAGCATTGATTGTGGATCCAAACAAGACAAAATGAGTATTAGAAATTGGCTATTGATATTAATTATCACCTCCTTCATGAACCTTTTTTTCCTGAAGTGCAGTGTAAATAATCTCTCAAATACAAGCAGTCCCTGGATTACAAAATGAGATTAATTACTAAATATGTCTTTAAGTCAAATTTGTTGGTGAAATCAGGGCAGTTACATAAGCTTCTTATTTCACCTTCAGCTTAAATCCTTGTGGCATAATTGATTATGTGTTGGATTTCTCATCATAAGGTTAGCAATGTGAACCCACCAGCAGCTCTGTGAGAGAAAATGAGGCTGTCTACCTGTGTCAGGCAGTGTTGTCTTAGAGAAATAAAAATCAGGACACTAGTAATTCTTTTTATATATTCATATATAAAGAAAGGTATATAAGATAAGAAAGAAACAGTTAACTATCTATAAAGCAATGCAGATTGCTCAGTGCAACTGACTTGCGTGAGACAGCTAGAAGACTGGCAGTCCTTCAAGTCTTGAGGGCCGCTGAGTAGCCCTCTGTAGAGCAATCCAGGCTATCTGGTCACAGGCAGCAAACAGCAGAGCAGGTCACCAACAGTCAGCCAGATGACAGAGTCCAACAGTCCCCAGCTTAAGAGATGTATATCCCAGGAGCGTGGCGAAGTAGGGCTTGAAGGCGCCTCAACTCACAGTAACACAATCCATGATTAGGTGTCCCAAGGGTAGTGTTGCTTGGAGGCCGAGGAACAGGACGAACAAGGTAGCTCTCTGGTCCGAAGATCCAGAAGCAAGAGAGAGGGTGGGACTCGCCGAGCCCTTCCTATCTCCGCCCTTCAATTCATCCCGTGTGTTCATTGGCCGTGCCGTCACAACAGACCCACCAATCTTCTGTGGCTATGTTGGCATAACAAACCCACCCATCACATACCCCATAGAGATTTCTGGAACAGAAACCCAATAGAGCAGTCCTCCTCTGTCTTACAGGGTTGTTATGACTTGGAATCAAACAGATGGCTGTGAGTTTGGTTTTGTTGGGTCGGGGGTGGGGTCAATTTCAGTTGAGCTCGAGAAGAGACTTGAAGACTTCAATGATTTAAGAGTTGTAGGTGGAGATACTTGTGATGAAGATTTTGTGTTGCAAGTAGAGTTTGGCAAAAATTACTTACCATTAAAGAGCAAGTACAAGTGGTCTGTAAATCCAGTGTTTGGACTTGGAGGCTTATTGTATTAAGATAATTTCTCTGTTCTTCACTAATGATTTTTATCACTTCCTACCATGGGACATTTATTTTTATAGATATTTTATTTTCTCTACTAGAATAAGAAATTCAATTCCACTTGTACATCTCAACTCACTTACATTTCACATACTTGCCATTACATTGAATGAATTGTTAGTGGTTAGCATCATTGTGAGGGCAATTAAAGCATAACAACTTTTTTTAAGAGAGAATTTTCCTCTCCCCTCTCTTTTCTCTTTTGTGATAACTATTATTTTGCACAAAAAAATAGGTTATTTGCACTGGTGTGGTAATCAAAGGTCGGCAGTTGCACTTCTGAAGAAATGGGACTCTGCATCCTTAAAAACTACAGTCAAATAAACCCTTGGACACACAAAACAACAACATCACAGTGAAAATAAAAATCAACTGCAGAAATAAATAAATAAATAAATAATCAACTGCAGGGCCTGAGCCCCGGTGGTGTAGTGGTTGAGTGCGAGACTGCAGTCCATTGGCTTGGTGGTTCAAATCCAGCAGCAGCTCTCCAGGAGCAAGACTAGGTAGCTCCCACGACCATCAGAGGGCAGTGATGCCCCCCAAAAAGGAACAAACAAAAAAATCAACAGCAAAATTAAATTGTTTGCAACCACACTCATCGAAAGAGCCCGATACTAGTATAATGGAACTGAATTGAGAATCAAGAAGTGAATTAATCCATGTGTGGATAGCTGTTCTCATTAAATGAGGAAGAGAGAGTCTCTTTAACCAATGTACTGGGAAAATTGGGTCTCCATTTGCCAAAAAAAAAAAAAAAGTTAAATAGGCCCATATCTTATCCTATACCCAAACTTAAGATCTAAATGTCAAACTAATTGTGGTAGTTACATAATTTCATGTCAACTTGATAAATAAGTGTAGGGGTGGAATCTAGCCTGTCAATCAGGTCACAGCCTGATGAAGCCTTCTTGTGGGCATGGCTTTCTCATGAGGATTCTGGGAACTTTATCTCTTTCTCCTTGGAGATGGGCCACACTCTCTCTCTGCTTCACCTTCCTCTTGACAAGCCATGTGAAGCCATGCTGAGCCCTGACCAAGCCAATCACCAGAGACCTGTGCTAGGCCTGCAGATGCTTCCACCGCCTCTGAATTCACAAATTTTTTTACCTACCTATGACCTTCCTGCATTCTGCATCTTTGCATGTGGCCGTGTAAGTCTGAAAAGAGATTTATGGTCCAGTATTGGACTTACAGGCTAATATCAGACTTACAGACTTGATCTGGACTGGGCTGGGATATTTTCTTGATATACAATTACACTTTGATATAAAGCTCTTTCTTTGCTTCTCTAGCCTACCCAGCCAAACTTGCCTATATAAATTATCAATGAAAATGTAGGGACTCGAAAAAAAAAAAAGAAAATGTAGGGACAGACTTAGAGTCCCTAATATATGGCAGAGATGCACTATCAAGCATAATTAAAAACACACAAACAATGCAAAACAAACTAGATGAGTGGGACCTACTAAAAATTAAATATGCATGTGCATCCAAGGATTTCACCCAAAAAAAGTTGAAAAAGTACCCACAGACTGGGAAATTATTTTTCCAAAATGGCATATCAGAGAAGGGTCTAATATCTAAATTTTATAGAAAAATTCAATACTTCAACAAGAAAAAGACAAATAATCCAATTAAAGAAATGGAAAGACACTTCCAAAAAATGTCATACAGGAACCCAACAAACATTTTTTAAATGGTTATGCTCATTAGCCAATTGAGAGATGCAAATCAAAGCAAGAATATATTCTCCCCCCAAAATCCATGCTGTTCTTGTTGTTAGGTACCATCTACTCAGATACAACTCATAGCAATCTTGTGTACAGCAGAATAAATACCCCCTGGTCCTGTGCCATCTTCCCAGTGGGCTTTATGTTTCAGGGCATTGTTACAGCCACTGTGTCCATCTATTTTTCAGGAGTCTTGCCCTTTTCAACTGCCCCTCAACTTTCCCAAGCATAATGTCCTTCAGGGACATGTTTCCTGATAACATGTCTCACCATCCTTGCCTCTAAGGAACATGCTGGCTATACTACTTCCACAACAGATCTGTCCTTTTGACAGTGCATGAGACATTCAATATTCTTCACCAGGACCAAATACATTGATTTTTCTTCTAACTTTCTTCTTCAGTTTTCAACTTTTGCAGGCAGATGGCACAATTGACAATACCATGCTTGGGTGGGGGGGTACCTTAGTTCTCAAAGTAATTTCGAAATGCATCCATATCATGAGGTACTTTACGGTTTCATCATTATTTTTCAATCATGTTTCGTATTCTATTGTATACCAAGAAGTATTTATCCATTTTTCCACCAATTTGATTGGTTTTTTGATGTGAGAGGGATAGTACATTTGGAATTCATTCCACGTAGTCAGACTGATGTATTTGGAGTACATTATGCTGACTGAAGTTAATCAATCATAGACCAACAAATATTGTATGGGAAAACTGGTATAAAAAAATCAAGATGAATGACAAAAGAAACTGATGGTTACTAGAGATGAGAAGAATAAGAACTAATAAACCAGAAGCTAGATGGGTGTTCACTTGGGTAAAAGGGAAAAAATATCCTACAAGTGGAAAAACAAACTGAGGAGGAACAGGGCAATCTATTAGGAGTTTTTTATAATTTATTTTTACATTTTAGATTTTATTTATAACTTAATTTATAAGCTACTGAATACAAAAATGTTCATATGACTTGGAAACCTCCACTTAATTCACAACAGAAAGTTGGGGGAAGGAGAATAATGGTGACAACACACAGAATCTGGGAATAGGGTAGGGGGAAGGTGGGGAGAGGAAGAGAGGAAGGGAGAATCAATTGCAATGATCAACACATAGCCATTCACACACATCCCTCCAGGGGACTGAACAACAGGAACCATGGAGGGAGGGAAACCAATTGGTGTAAGATATGAAAATAATCATTTCTAATTTATCAAGGGGTCACAAGTTGGGAGGGAGAAGAGCCGATATCAGTGGCTCAATAGAGAGCAAATGTCTAGAAAGGGACGATGGCACCATATGTACAAATATGCTTGATGCAAGTGATGTATGAATTATTATGAGAGTTATAAGAGCCCCTGCTACCATCATTTTTTAATTACAAAAGTAGAAATAATGGTGAGTCTGTGAAACAATGTGTAGCATGCATGAACCTGGAGGACATTTTCCTGAGTGGAATTAGTCAATCACAAATGGAAAAAAAATTATCTGAGCCCACTATAATAAAATGTCAAGAAAGTTTTAACACTAAAATAAATATTATTTGATGGAGGTCAGGAGTGGGAAAGGGAGAAAAGGAGGGTAAACTACTGGCTAGAGGATAGACCCATCTTAACTTGGGGGAAGGGAAAAGCAACTCACAATACAAAGGAGGCAGCACAAAATGATGGAGACAAAGAAGACATGAGAGGAGTGTAAGCGTTAAAGACAACAAAGATAAATACAGTTGTATACACAGTTGTGCAATAACAATGATGCATGAAAAGGCATGCACACTAAATGATGTGAGAGAGAGGATGGGCACATACCCATAATTATATAAATTTGACAGATATTATATGTATGTATGTATGTTCTACTTCTGCTGCAAATATATTCATGAGTGTGGTGAAGCATAAAAGGGACAACTACGAAAACTTTGACATGAACCAACCCCTTGAGGGAATGTGCCATGCGGCCTAGAGTCTCAGAACCATGGCCTTGGGAAACATCAAGGTCAGTTGGCATAACATGGGCCACAAAAACAACATTCTACCTCCTACTTTGGTGAGTGACAACGGGAGCCTTAAAAGCTCATGAGTAGCAATTGTGCATGTGATTTTGAAAGAAAAATTGATTTGTGCAGTAAACTTTCATCCAATTCACAAAAGAACATTTAAAAAATAATTTAAGTAAGCTGCTTGCATAGGCTGGCACTCAGTGACCTTGAACCAAATGAGAGAGCTTCAAAGTTCTATGGAAAAAATGAATTACAAGAAATGGAATCTTCCACAAATTTTTTGAAGTCTCACCCAACAATTGTGTTCAACAACCTTTCTCTCTGCTTCACTGTCCAGAAACACAACAAAACACCAAACTTCAATCAATATCCAGAGAGAGTATTTTGTTGGCTTCTTCTCTTGCAAATTCCTTTTATAAGTTATATCAATAATAGTACTTTTATTCGGCATCATATTTTAGATACGTGTGTGCAGGTGTCTTTACCCATTAAAGCAGAAGCTCCTGAGATTATCTGCAATGCCTTATTTATTTGTTTGTTTTATTGCATTTCCAGAAGTGCCTTGCACTGTGCTGAAGATAGTATGATTCAATGCCATCTCTTTGATATATTGAAAAAAGAATCTTGATTTGTGCTGAAAGATGAGCAGTGCTGAAATTGGCTCAGAGTGTAGGAAAGATAACGTTGTCTGGAAAGAGAGACAAATAATATATAAAAACAGTGTTTGGGCCCATATAAAATAATTCAGTACTCAAAAGAGATAGTTCATCATCCCAGAGCCTAGTGAAAAAGCATAGACTTGAGAACTGAACTGAGTACATTTTGAGTCTCCTATCATTTACTCACGTGATGTTTAACATTAAATACATTATTTAAACTCCCTTAGTTTCAGACTCTCTGATTATGAAAGGAAGGAGCCTTATTGCATTTATACAAGACCAGAGTGGGATAACGAATATAGGTGGATACCCTATCAGGCTCAGCTTATAAAACATATACAAAAGTGTTCCATATTAATAGATAGAAAGAGATTTGCACAAGGAAAGTAGGAAGCTAATCTACAACAGGGCAAAATATTGTCCAGCTCCGCATCATCTTGAAAAATGCCAATAAGTTTCAGTCCGTTATTGTGGCTATTGTACTATTCCATTTCGCCCGGGGTCTCCCTAGCTAGCCCTCATGTTTCACTAGGCATAATATTCTCCTCCAAAAATTGATTGCTCCTGATGATGTGTCCAAAGCAATCAAGGTGGGCTATGTTCTATTGTGAGCCAGAAGACACTTATTGACCAATTTTTAGAAGCAGAATTTTAGACCCTTCTTTCTAGTCTGTCTTCCTGTGAAATCTTTTCAAGCCCACCCACCATAGTGACCTTGCTGATATTTGAAAGACCAATGGCATAACTTCCACCGCCATGACAACATGCAAGCCGCAGAGCAACCCTAAGCACAACAGAATGAAATACTTTCTGGTCCTGCGCAGTCCTATAATTGTTATGTTTGAGCCTATTGTTTGATGTTAGTTCTGTCAGCTATGACTTCAATATGCTAAGGCGAAAACCCAAGCCCTCTGCCATCAAGTAGATTCTGACTCATGACAACTCTAGATAAGTTTCTGAGACTGGAAGTTGTCATGGGAGCAGACAGCAGCACCTCTCCCTCGAAATAGCTACCGGATTTTAACTGTTGACCTTGCAAGTTTAACAGCTAAGTCCCTCCTTTGATATGGGTGACCTATTGTGCTGCTAACTGCAAGCGCAACAGTTCACATCCAGAGCCCACTCTGTGAGAGAAAGATGAGGCTTTCTGCTCCTGCAAACAGTTCAAGTCTCAGAAGCCCACATAGGAAGTTCCTGTCCTGTCCTGTAGGTCAAAATGAGTCCAAATCAAATCAATGTCAGTGAGTCAGTGAAAAAGTAAAATTATCCTTTTCAGAAGAGTCGAAAAGGATAGTATTAGAGATCTCTTGAACAAAAAGATGAGTCAATGGGAACCACAGTAAACATGTGCCCATAGAAATAAGGAAGAAAGCCCAGGTTCATGCACCGGATGTGATGTCATGCTTCTTGGTCCCATTGCTTTGCAGCTTGGGCAAAGCATTTGAGGACATAGAAAGGGAATCAATTGTATCCAATTAATTCACAGAATAATCAAACTGGTTAATGTGCGCTTTGCTTTCACAGAGAGGGTTTTTTGGTTTTTTTTAATGAATAATTTTATTGGGGGCTCATACAACTCCCGTCACAATCCATAACAACATCAATTGTATGCAGGCCACATTTATACTCTTATTGCCATCATCACCCTCTAAACATCCTCCATCCAGGCCCCCACTATCTGCTCCCTATATTTCCCTTTCTTCCCCCCTCTCCTCCATGAACCCTTAGTAATTTACAAACTGTTATTATTTTCATACTGTACACTGTCCAATATGTCCCAACACTCACTTCCCTGTTGTCCATGTCCCAGAGAGGAGGCCACGTGTAGATCCCTGAAATTGGTTCTCCCTTTCTATTCCGCCATCCCTCCACCCTCCTGGTATTACCACTCCTATTACTAGTCTTGAGGGATCATCTACCCTAAATTTCCCATGTTTCCAACTTCAATGAACATCCCCTGGTCTAGCTGGACTTATGTGGTAGAATTGGGGTCATGATAGTGGGTGGGAGGCAGCATTTAAGAAATAGAGGAAAGTTGCATAATTCATTGCTACTACCCTGTATCTTAACTGCCTCATCTCCTCCTTGCAACCCCTCTGCAAGAGGCTGTCGCTTCACCTATTGATGGGTTTGGGGTCCCCAATCTGTACTCCCCATCATTAATAATAATATAATTTTAACTCTTTGATGCCTGACACCGCATCCCTTCACCACCTCATGATCACACGGGCTGGTGTGCTTCTTCCATGTGGGCTTTGTTGCTTCTGAGCTGAATGGCCGTTTGTTTACTCAAGCCTTTAAGACCCCAGATGCTGTATCTTTTGTCAGCCAGGTACCTTCCACTTGCTTCACCACATTAGCTTATGCACACATTTGTCTTCAGCAATCGTATCAGGAAAGTGAGCACACAATGTTATGCTTTTTAGTTCTTGAAGCCTGATATCTAATGCCTTTGACACCTCGTGATCCCACAAGCTTGTGTGCTTCTTCCATGTGGGCTTTGTTGTTTCGGAGCTAGATGGCTGCTTGTTTACTTTCAAGCCTTTAAGACCCCAGACGCTACATCTTTTGATAGCCGGGCACCATCAGCTTTCTTCACCACATTTGCTTATGCATACATTTGTCTTCAGTGATTGTGTTGGAAAGGTGAGCATCTTGGAATGTCAATTTAATAGAACAAAGTGTTATTGCACTGAGGAAGTACTTGAGTGGAGGTCCAATTCCCATCTGCTGTCCTACTACTAACCCTATAAGTATGCACATTGATCTATTTCCCCATCGTCATTTATAAATATATGCACCTATGTACATACATGTATTTGAACCTCTATAAATGTCCATTATCCCCCCGTTCCTTCCTTTATTTCCATTTGCTTCTCTCTTGTCCCACTATCATGCTTAACCTCCATTGGGTTTCAGTATTTTCCCTCTGTTACATTAGTCTTAATCAATCCCTATCGGACTTCTCTCACCCACCTTGTCACTGATTTTGTATCAGTTGTTACTCCCTTTTTCCTGGGTTGGTTGACATCACCTCCTTTCCTTCTCCTCCCCCTCTTCCATGTCCCCTACCCCAGAACCATCAGTCCTGTCATTTTTGCCTCCAGACTCTTTGCCCAGCCTATCTTGTCTAGAAAGACCTGCAGAGGTAACAATATGTACCAAAAAAGGGGGGGGGGGCCTCCTAAAATGAAGCAACCGAAGCAAATAAAACAATGATAACAGCAAGAAAACCCCTCAATGTGCTATGCACATATGTAAAAGAATAATAAAAATAATAACAATATAAAGACCTGTATAAAGTTCAAGGTGTGTAGTTGACCTACAAGAGTATCCCCTGGTTGAGTCGGATGGGGTGCCATACCCTGACCCCAAAGTATATCCTTGGCACTCCATCTAGAACGCCACGCTCTGTCGCATGCTCTTAGTACTTTGCATTGGTGTGGTTGTGTCCGACAGGGTATAATCTTGACCCTGTTTCTTCATCCTGGTCCCGATAGGCCTTGGGTCAGCGAGGGTAGCCATATTTCATAGTGAGACAGGCCACATAGTCCTCTTTGAGTATTAGCTGTTCTGAGTGGGAATGTCGTCCTGAAGGCTCAGTGGGCCAGGAGGCACGTCATTCTCGCTTCCTCCATTTTCATTTGTTCTCATGTGCTCTTGTCGGGCATATCTCACTCCCCAAGCTTCAGCTTCAGTGCTGGCCTCCAAGGCAAACTCCCACAGAGATGGTTTTTAAGAACATTCATGTTGCCTGTAGACCGCCTCACGGCAACAATGCCCCCCAAAGTAAGGTTCATCACCACCTGTAACCACAGACAGAGAGCGGGAACTTGGGGTGAATGCCAGTTCCAAAGAATAATATTAAAGCAGTCAACTAGCAAAACCCCAAAGCAAAAGGAAAATTATCCTCTTTCCTATAGAAGGAGGAAAACAATTATGATTGAGGCACCACAACGCTTAGTGACCCAGGACACGTCAGAGTAGGACTCTGCTCCCTATGTGGTTAAGTGACTGATTTTTCAGAAATTCATCAAGAGGCCTTTCTTCCTAGGAGTCTTTTGGGGGTTTCAGTACATGAACCGTTTGGTTATAAGGCCAGGCATTAGTGATTTGGACCACCCAGGGACTTTCCTAGAGCAAAAATCCCCCCCCCCCCCACTAAAGGAAGACAATGAACAGGGCACAGAGAAAGCTTCCTCTCCTGCATGTTCCCATAGCTTGGTTCCTGCTGCACCCACACCCCATTCTGTTGATTCTAGGTCTCCAGACATGGAAAGTAGGGAGCCAAGGAATTACCAACAAGCAGCATTCGCAGTGTGAATTCTCTAACCATCCATATGATAAGGTGGTCAAATGTCCCTCTTTTTAACAATTTGTTCTGCATCCTGCAGCATTTTAAAATTAAATAAATATATTACAATACTATTTTTGCATTCGCATTCTAGGAATATTTTTGTTGCTCCATATAGACCAAATTTTTAATCAAGAGCTCTCCCCTGCTTAAAAATCTGGCCACTTTACAGTAGTGGCATCCCATGTAACTCGCCGAGTTCCTTCCATGCTCCTCCCTACCACATTCTGACTGCTATAGAGAGACAGTCAGGGTCACAGAAACTACATCTTTGAAGATAGTGCTGCTTCCATTCATGGATTTTCAGTGCTATCACCCAGGTCCTAAAACCAGAGATCTAGAAATTGTGCTTCAAGAAGGACACTAACTACATGAGAAAAAAAAAAGTTATGAATTATCAAGGCTTCTTGGTGGGGGAGGGTGATGAGCTGATACCAAGGACTCAAGTAGAAAATGTTTTGAAAATGATGAGGGCAACATATGTACAACTATACTTGACACAATGGATGGATGATGACAAGAGCTATACAAGTCCCTGATAAAATTATTTTTAAAATAAACAGGAGGTGATTTAACTATGAAAAAGAAAAAGAAACTAACTGAGAACACAGCCTGAAATTCCCTGTACAAAGTGACCCCTGCACCCTTCTGCTTCCCCAGGAAGATGAACTTCCTTCAGATAACTTGATCTCGGATACATCTTGTTCCTTCACCAAACATTGATCATTTCTCTATATTGAAATATTAAATGAGTTGTGTGCTATTTGAAAAGGGGGTGAAAAGGGTTTGTGGCACTTCCTGGTGCTATGGTCAGTGGGCTGATGCTCTCGCATTGAAGGTCCCATCAGGGGAAAGCTAAACTTCTTTTATAAGAAGAAAGGTTGATATACCAACTTAGTATATTACTGTGGATACCCAGTGACTATAAAAGATGAGCTTATTGCAAAATTGAAACATTCCTTAGCTAAATTTCATTAGCGAGCCAACATAGTCTCTACTTTACATGATAACTGCACACTATAAAGCAGGATCCATCTGGGTATAGCCAAGGACAGAGGTTAAATCTTATTTGATTTTGTGCAATCTTGAGCTGCTATCTATTGAGTGCTCTATCTGTGCCAGGCACTTGACAGACATTATCTCTTTTAATGCTGGAAACAACCCTATGAAGTTGGCTATTCCTTCACTCCATTTGACAAAAAAGGTGGGGCTGAGGCATTTGCAGTTTGTCTGAGGTCTGCTTGTAGCATCAGTCGCTGAAGGGAAGGGAACTCATCTGGCTCCAGGCCCCCACCTCCCACTCTGCACCTCTTTACCCCTCTGCTGACTCAGAAAGGCTGAACTAGCATCAGATACCTTGATCTCAGTGAGGTTTTCTATTTCACCAAACATTTACTATTTCTGTGTATTGAAATGCTAAATGAGTTGTGTGATATTTGAAAATATTTATGAAATTCAACCTCCTTCATTTATTAATGACTGGGTGATGACTTATCATTAAAGCACAATCTAGGGCTGAGCCCTGGTGGCGTAGTGGTTGTGTGCAGGACTGCGGCCCACTGGGACGGAGGTTCAATTCCAGCAGTGGGGCTGGGCCTCCTATTCCCACTACCGGAGAGCAGTGATGCCCAAAAACAAACAAACAAAAATAATAAAGCACAATCTGTTAAGACAAATAAACAAACGAAAAATTCGCTTATTGGTTTGGAGTGTAAACAGAGAAGTCCTCAACAGATTTCTGTGTTTTCCAACTGCAAGATTTGGCACAAAGAGCACAAAGTATATATGGTTGGAGTAAGACCCATTGGCTTCCCTAGTAGAAAAGTTCATTTGATTTATTTACCTTTCAACTTTTATTGACCTCTCAAAATCTGAACTATCCACATCTGCCACCAGATGCCGTAATAGCAGGTGCTGTTTATTGAGAAAGTACAATGCTATTAAGGTGAGAACTCAATTCACTTCCACTGGGAATAGACATTTGACCCATCTCCTTGACCAGAGAAAAACCAGAACATCTCTTTTGCAGGTGCCTGCTACTGATTACTAATGGGATCAGGTAATAGTCTGTGATTGACATTGCCAAAATACATCAGGACCAATGGGAAAGCTCTTATGGTGTATGACATTTCGGTTGGTGAGTTAGTAAAAACCTTGTACACAAAAAAACAAACACTGATTATTTGACTCGACTCATCGTGGACTTATTATGAGAAGTCACTGGATAGTCCATCACATGTGAAAATAAAGATGGCACTTGATTCCCACTGTCAGACATTTCTTCTTAATTTTGGTTGTGTTCTCTTTGATTGTCTGCTTTCCAACAAGGATTGGTTTTAGAATGATAATATAAAAACAGGAATCTATTACTAAAGTTTTGATTCACTTTATTAGAGTATCCAGAAATAGAATTGAATTCCTGGTAAAAAATGCTTTGGGTTGCTGTTATTTGAATCAGAATTCTGAGTAGTTGGGAGGAGAGAATGACATCTCTCTGCAAGATCCAAACTCTGCAGGCTTCATAGGGATATTAGATTGTAAGTTTCAATAACATGCTCATTTTGGACAAAACCTTGGCCATTAAATGTTAGCTAAACATAAGGCTCAGAAACTTGATCTCTCGTCTATAATTTCACAGCCTTGTTATTATGAGGATGATAGTCAGTGTCAAAGAAACATCCTGCTACTTTCAGAAATGAGGAAACATTTTGATGTTGACACATTCTAGCAAGTAAACGTGTCACACTTCCGAAACGCACCTACAAAATAAATGGGGTTCTAGAATTAGAACAAATTATAATACTTATCTAGAACCTGCATTCACTAAACACAGTCTACAACGTTGATTTCCCAAACCAAAGTCTCGAAGATTGCTTGGTCAACGGCTAGACACAAAGCCCTTCTTTAGGCTTGCCGTTGTCTTCCTTAATGTAGGGGGTTGTCCAGTCTTGTCACCAGCAAAGGTAAGAAACTTGCAGTTTCCTTTGTTGGTCCTTCCTTTTCCTTTGTCAGAAATCTACCATTACAGCTCCTTGAAAAACTCGGATACAAAACAGAATGCTTTGTTAGGGACAGAGGGCCATAATAAGAGATCGAGAACTATCCAAACCAAACCCAACCCACCGTTGTTGAGTCAATTCCAGATCTTAGTGATCCTAAAGGACAGACTAGAAGTGTTCCATGGGTTTCCAAGGTTGTCACATTTTATGGATGCAGACAGTCATCTTTCTCCCGCAGAGTGACTGACTGCTGGGTTCAAACCATCAGCATTTGATTAGCTGGTTCTGACTTAAAGTGACCGCAGATAAGCTTTCAGAGATTATACATCTTTACAGGAGCTGACAGTCTCATGTTTCTAAATCAGAGCCGCTGGTGAGTTTGAACCACTGACCTTGTAATTAGCAGCTGAATGACTAGCCCATGGAGTACACACACACACACACACACACACACACACGAGTAAATCCCAGAAAAATGAACAAGCAGGGAGGTCCTAGAAGGTGTCTGGATAGATATTTGGAGCATGAATCACTCAGAGGTGGGAAATCCAAGAGGGTAGAGGTAGGTGGTGAAAGGAAAATGAACCCCTCCAGCATAAGCTTCTCTTCCCCTCTTTCCTCTAGTTCTTTATTTTCTAATTCCAACTCCCCATATTCCCCCTCCCCTTCCTCCTCCCCCATGAACTTCCAATAATTTACAAATTGTTATTACTCTTACTGCCATCTCCAGTAGAAATCATATACCCTGGGTCCAGTGTTTGGATTAGCAAGAAGGAAGGGGCGATAGATACAGTATCAGAAAGATCAAACACTTGGGTTTTCTGGATTTTTCTTCCCCAAAACTGGTCTATAATCAAAGTTTCGGTTGGCTTTCTAAGAATCGATTTACTAGAGCCACACCCATTTCCAGAGTCCATCCCAACTCATAGTGAATTTATAGTTAACTGGACATTTAGCCACTGCAACACAAGGGTTCCTTAACAATCAGTTTAGGAGTTTATTATTTGGGATCACTGTTCCCTACCCAAAGAGAAAATTTGGCGATCATGGCGTGAAACCCCATAATCTGTATGTAGAACACGAACACTGCCATGTGTTTCTGAGGGTTTCTGAGGGTTAGGGAATTAACCTCTTGGGAACAGAGTGCCCCTCCAGGTAGAATAACTGCCCCATCTAGGAAGATCTTTCCACAGTGGCTCTCTGGGCCATTCAATCAGTTTAGTCCTCTTGCTTCAAACAGCCCCTTGAACACTCATATAATAGATTTATATATAGAATGATAGAGTATGTGACTCTCCGTTCTGTTGGTACAGGAGAGACTACTTCACCACAGTGATGCATAAATAATGATAGTCATTATGCATTAAAAAGGACTTCCAACAGGTTTGTTCTGATTTGACCGCTGCTGTGCTTACTTCGGTGGCACATTTACTGACTTGACCACTGCTGAGAATTTGAATTCTCATCGCAGAGGTACAGAATCATATCAACCTCAAATAAGATGCTGGGGTGACACCTATAGCATCCCAGGCCATTCTTAGGAACACACATAGGAATTGCCTGGGTGTCTTATGAAAATGTAGGTTCTGTGTGGAAATGGAAAATCTCTGTAGGGAGTTGAACCTGTTGGGAAATTGGGTGTGACGTGCTTACTATATGTCAAGTACAATACCAGTAGATTTCATGTATGGTATCTATCCTTTTCATGGAAATAGCATGCATATCCTTTCCATTTTGCAGATGAGAAAACTAGAACACCAAGAGGTGAAACAATTTGCTGACATACAGCTGGGAAATGACAGAGTCAAATTCAAGCTTATCATAAAATTAACAGCCTTTTTGGCTACTCCTGTATCTCTCAAACAGTATATGTTAATTATTTTTTAATCTGAAAAACATTACGGAAAATCTAATGTACTAGCAAGTGATAGTGGCTTTGTGGGATAAGCATTGGATTATAGACTGCAAAGTCATCAGTTCAAATCCACTCTCTGTTCCTATAAAGATTAACACTTCAGTAATCCTATGTAGGGTCACAATGAGTCATAATCAAGCCCATAGCCATGGATTTGGGCTTGGTTATTGGTTATTCCTGAGTCTCAAAAGCAAAGGTTGGGCATTCATTGAGAAGTGGCAGGGCATATACTTGTAATACAAAGGGTTTTACCAGCCTTTGGGGAAGCACTGCTCCCTACAGTATCTCACCTTGGTCTTAAATCTCTTCAGCCTTGGTGAATATAAAGACATTTAATTAAGTCCCAGTTATTTTGTAAAACAAGAGTTCATTTTGTTTGTATTTGCAAGTTTTTGAATAAATTTGTGTGATTTGCACTTGCTCTTAACTTGACCTACCTCCTTGCATGACAACAGATAAATAACCAAGGCTCATTTTGGATTGTGTCTATAATAGAGACAGTACTCAAAGGAAGATTAATGGTCTTTAAAGGACTATCGTTGTTGCTTTTTGTTTTCTAGCCATGGTGTCCAGATGAAATATACTTCCTTTTACATTATCTTGAAAGTGGAAATTATGTTCAGGTTCATGAATAGAAGGAACAGATTTTTTTCATTGTTCTTTATTCCTGAATAACTACAGAAACCCATAAGCATCTGCAGTGCAGACAAATAGAAAATTGTTAACACTTACAGCATAGCATACATCATATTAATAAAGAATGTATGCATGAAACCAGGGAAAAAAGCATGACTTAATTTAACCTTCAAATCCAAATCCAATTGTGATATCATTTTCTGTACATGTTGATAGTGTTTGCTCCGGGGCACTGAACATTAGTTATCTTCATTAAAGGCATACGTGGATCACATGCCTGACCCATAGCCCCAGGAAGACACAGAAGATTCTGCTTATAAATCACCTGAGTGACAAAAGAACTTGTAGGGTTTCAGGCACTCATTTAAGAAGTGCTAGAATATCCACATCCTGAGATAAGTGCCAAGAGGTAGATGGCATTAGGCAATTATTCCGTAGATGACCTCAAAGTCATCCAAATAGGTACACAGGCCATTCAAGTGAAGAGAGGGAAGGCTCATACCTTTTAAGTCTCAGTTTTCTCATCTGGAAAGTGTCTGAGTGTGTGAGCATGTGTACATTTACATGCACAGGAGAGTGTGAAGAATGTACTTCCTCATAGACATGTTACAAAATTCAATGAGATAATTTTTCTGAAGCCCTTAACATGTCTCCCTCAATATTATGTAAAAAAGACTCAATATACACATCATTACTATTCCCCCTGTCATAAATAAAATAGAAGATATTGAAAAACAAGGCAGAAAAGACATTTGACAAAATAAAACACCCATTCCTGATGAAAACACTCAATAAAATAGAAAACAAAGGAAATTTATTAACATAATCTAGGGCATATATACAAAACCAACAGTTAACATTAATCTCAATGAAGAGACACTAAAAGCATTTCCTCTGTAATTGGCAACTAGACAAGGATGTCTGTCATCATCACTCCTAGTCAATATATAGTGTTGGAAATCAAAGCAAGGGCAAGAGGGCAAAGAGAGAAACAAAAGGCATCTACATTGGCAAATGTGCTAGATTTTGTGTCAACTTGGATTGGATAGGATTCTCAATGGTTTGGCTGATGGTGACCTACGACACTGTGATAAACTCCATAAAGGGATCCTTTATGAGTCCCCTATCAGTTGTAAAAAGATCAGGGTAGGATGGAATACCCTTACTCAGATCACAAACGTGATCCAATCGATTGACGTGATTTCTTTTCTAGGATTTGGCCTGTTTCCAATATAAGTGAATGTTGTAGGAAAGTTGCTTTCTTTTTGCAAGGTCTGGATCATGCATCTGGCTTATTCTCTAACTTGTCATTCTTTGGACTTGAACCCATGGCTTGCCATACTGCATGCTGGTCCTGGAAGTCATCAACAGCCTGTCTCTGACCTACTGACATTGGACTCATTCACTTCTGCAGCCAAATCCCTGTCATCTTTCTTCTGATTTAGGGTTCATTAGCTTCCACAGCTGAGTGATTTAGGAAATGTTTCCAGTCTAACATCTGGGCCATAGACTTGGAACCTACCTGGACATTGATTTTCCTACTTTTGCAACATCGTGGAACTATATGAGCCATTTTCTTGATAGAAATTTCTTTGTATAAGTACATATATAAACTTCACTGCTTTTCTTTTTAAGAAAACCATCCTGACAGCAAGAGAAGTAAAATTATTTTTATTTAAAGTTGGTATGATCCTATAAAAAGACATTCCCATAGATTCAAAATGCAAACCAATGGAACCAACTGAAGAGTTCGCAAAGTGGTAGGGTACACTATAAACATACAGATTCCAAAGAGAATCTGCACAGGAAACTAGGAAAACTATTTGTAATAACAACCCAAAAGATGAAGTACTGAGGAATTAATCTAACCAGTGATACCAAGACTTATACAAAGGAAATTGCAGAATACTGCTACAAGAAACAAACAAAAAGACTTATCTAAATGAAAGAAAATTCAATGCTTATGGATAGGGAGACTCAGCCTTGTGAAAGTGTTAATACCATCCAAAGTGATCCATAGATGTGATGCAACTCCCATCCACAAGCTACCCTCATTCTTTAAAGATATGGAAAAAATCAGTCAACTTTATGTGGGAAAAGGTCTTTGATAAGCAAAGCAGTGTCACACCTAAAGAAAAAGAATAAAGTAGGAGGCCTCCCTCATCCCAAAACCTACTATCTAGCCACAGTAATCAAAAGACCCTCGTATAGGATAACCAAAGAAGTAAATTCATCCACCTAAAGAGTACTGATCTTTGACAAGATGCTAAAACCCATCACCTGGGAAATAGAGCGTCTCTTTAACAAATGGTGTTGGAAAAACTAGATATCCATTTTCAGAAAAATAAAATCTATGTATATCTCTCACTACGCTTCCTATGAACTTGGTGGGCCAAGGTTCTCAGTGAATCAGCACTTATCCTGTAGTACAGGATAAGATTTCCTAGATGGTACAGCCCACTTCTAATATAAGTGGTTGCTGTGGAGAGGTTTGCTGGCTTTTCACTGAATTGAAAATGTACATATGGTTTATCATCTTACCTGTGCTTTCCTAAAACTGAGTCAGTAACCTACTGTATTGACTACTGACCCTGGGAATTATCAGCAGCTTGACATCTTATCTTCTGACCTTTGATTCATTTGCTTTGGCTAGAATTTGCATTCTGATATACCAATCTTGGGTTTGGCAGTCCTGAAACTATGTGAGTCAAGAGAAGCCTCCAGCCTGACATCTGACCCCTGGACTTGGAACTTACCAGCCTCTACAACTGTGTGAGCCATTTTCATGACATAAATACGCATACACAAACTCACATGTGCATATACATGTACATCATGGCATTTGCTTCTCTAGAGCACTTAGCCTAAGGTAAGACACTCACTCACCATATGTAAAAACTACTCATGGATGATCAAATACATAAATGTAAAACCTAAAACTGTGAAAATCATCAATAAAAAATAGGACAAACTTAAACATGGCATAAATAAACTATGAAACATAGCTGAAAATGAAAATGAGACAAATTAGATGACTGGGACTTGATAAAAAATTATACATTTGTATGCATCAGAAATCTTGGTAGCAACATAAGAAATTAATTAAGGGGATTAATTTCTAAAGTATATAGAAAACTTTAACACCACAACAACAAAAAGACAGTCCATTTAACTAATGGGCAGAGGACATGAACAGACACTTCACCAATGAAGACAATCTGGCAACCAAGATGTGAAGAAATGCTTCCATTCATTAGCTATTCGAGAGTTGCAAATCAAAATAACAAAGGGCTATAGTTTCATACTAGTATTAATAGTAAAGTTTTAAAAAGCAAAGAACCGTTATGGGTGAGGTTGTGGGAAGAGTGGATCCCTCACACACTGCTGGTAGAGTTGTAAAGTAGCGCAACCATTGTGCAAAGCAGTGTGGCACGTCCTCAAAAAATTGGAACAAAAATACCAGATGACCCTCTAATCCCTCTACTTGGCATATGTCCAAGAGAAATGAAAGCTGTGGTAACCCACACCCACTGCACACCACTGTGCACACCCACTGCAAAACCATTCACAGTAGCAAAAATATGCAGATAGCCTAAGTACTCATCAACTGATGAATGGATAAACCGATCCATGTGTGTGGTGGAGTATTGCACAACAATAAAGAATGATGATGAATCAGTGAGCACCTCATAACATAAATGAATCTGGCGGGCATTATTCTGAGTGAAATTAGTCAATCACAAAAGGACAAATACTGCATGAGACAACTGTTATTAAAAGTGAAGAAGAGGTGTATACACAGGAAGAAGCAATCTGATGATTATCAAAGATGATAAGGAAAAGGAGCCTAAATCAGTACGAAAAGAAAAGGAAGGCGGAAACAATAAGTAGAAGGTAGACCCATGTTAACTTGGATGAAGGAGAAAAGAAAGGTCTACACACCAAAAAATCAAGAAAAAGGAAAAAAGTGGGACGAGAACAAGAGTTCAAGACAACAAAGGTAAATATCCTACAAATACAATCTGGCAACAATAAAAACCTAGAGCAGATACATAGTGAGACAAGTTAACTGAACAGATGGGCGGTAGCAATGCAATTCCACACTTACAAATAGAGAGAAGTTTGACAGAGGATATTTCTATATATGTTTTCCTACATAGTGGTAGAAGCATGCATAGCAGCATATTGAAGTTATAAATATTTCTTAGCCATACCCAAACACCATGAAGGAACAAGTTATTGGACCTAGAAGCTCAGGTCTGTAGTCTAAGAAGACATCAAGGTGATCTGACATAATATAGTCCACAAAAACTGTTCTATAACCTACTTCAGTGACTACAAACTGGCGTCTTAAAAATTTGTGAGCAGCCACCTAACATGCAACCTGGTCTCTCTCCGTTCGGAGAAAAGAGTGAAGAAAACGAAAGACAGAAGGAAACAACTAGTCCAAAGACCCGCTGAACCCCAGGAATCTCCACTTCCGGGGCCCTGGCTAAGTAGCACTGGACCAGGGGTCTGCAGACTGCAGCTTGAGAGCCAGACACAGTGCCATCAGTCCTTACAGGGGGCTCTGAAGTAAAATGCTGAATATTTTAAAGATATTATTCAGGTAGTGGTGATTTCGTTTGTTGTAAAAAATACATTTATGGCGCTTGAATAAGTCTTAAATTGTGAGGAACAGGACTGACTCTTCCATCTCAAAAGTTGACCGACCCTTACCGTAGAAGAACTCATGGGTCTGACTACCATGACCAACCGTGCAGCAAGGCATGACATGAGGCGGTCTGAGGGAGAATGGGAGGAAACTGTAGAGCGTAGCTCAACATCATTTTTAAAGGACCAGACTTACGGGTCTGAGAGACTGCAAGCCCCCTGAGACTAGGGCGCCTCTTCACCCTTCAAACCCGGATCTGAGCTCACCCTAGCAGTTCACACTAAAAAGACCCGTAGCGAATACAAAGAAGGTCCGATCTCCTTCGTACAAGCAATCGTGTGAAATCAGAAGCGTGCCGTTTTCTAAGGGAGAGAACAGAGAAGGCAGGAAGGGATGAGGGAGAAGGATGAATGGATAAGAAACAAAGGGAGGATGTGGGGAGAGTGATGTTCCCGTGTGGGAGTGGCAATTAATGTCAGGAAACAAAATGTGTACAAATGGCTAAATGGAAAACCAATTTGTCCTGTAAACTTTCGCCTGAATCGCCATGAAAAGTTTCCAAAAAAGATTGTGAAGGCTGTGGGGCATAGTAAGCAGGAAAGGGGCCTTGTTAAATAGTGTTCTCCAGGAGCCTATTAGCAGTCCGACATCGTCTACATTAGCAACTAGCTGCGTTTAAAATAAATGGAGGCACCCTCTGATCATATGCAAGTGCTCAAGTCGTTTGTAGAGGAGACAACCCGGGGAGTCCATCTTTCATTAATGTTTCAGGCAACAAATTTTACCTAAATACAAATGAGTTCACATCAGGCTCTGTCAAAGTGTCAAGGATTTCTGCTACAGAAAAGCTAAAGAAATTTGTTTGTTTATGCTCTTTTTTGTAACAAACGCCCCTTGATCGGATGTAAAAGACTCTCTCTGGCCCTGCTTCCCAGGAACTGAGAACTATTTCTCTGATTAATGATCCAGGTATCTGCAATAACTGCAAAACCAACCTTCTTCAGTTCTCACAGAGTCAGCTACCTCTGCCCAGGTGTTAAACCGTAGTCCTCACCCTGGGGGGCGTTTGGTAATTAGCAGTGCCAGCAGGTGTTTGCACTTGCTGCTGTTCCTGGTAGTTGAGCATATGTGTCAGGTCCCTGTTGGAGGGGAAGAAGAAAGAGGGTGATATAAATGATTCACCCCAGCTTCAGCAAGGTCAGCTCCGGCAGAAAGAAAAATAAACTTTCTGCCTCTGCATCAGGCACTATCATTGTGCGCTCTCTAAACTGCCACATCATTTTAAAGCTGGCGATGGCACTCTTTTATGCCCCCACTTAGCTGAGAGCTCGCTCTAAACCAGCGATTCTCAGGGGTCACCCAATTGATCACAGTAGCAAAATTACAGTTATGAAGTAGCAACGAAAATGATTTTAGGGTTGGGAGGGGTCACCACACATGAGGAACTGTGTTAAAGGGTCGCAACATTAGGAAGGTTGGCAACCACTCCTCTGAATAGTTTATTTGGACTTTGCTGAGCCCTAGGCCTTTATGACTTGATCCTCTACAATTGAAAAATATATCTTGAAACTTGTCATACTCTTTCCAAACTTACTCCCTGACGTTCAAGAAAATACTTAGAGGGGCTGAGCCCCGGTGGCATAGTGGTTGTGTGTGGGACTGCGGTCCACAGGGTTGGTGGTTCAGATCCAGCAGCAGCTCTCCAGAAGACAGGCTGGGCCTCCTACTCCCACCAGGGGGCAGTGATGCCCACAAAATAAAGAAAATGCTTAGGCAGTGGGAGAGTGACGGCTCAGCTGTTTTGAGAAAGCATTTAATCTAATACTACCCTTCCAATAAAATATATTGAAAATGCTTCTTCAAGACAAAAGGGGGGAAAAGTCCTGATTTTTAACACTTGCCAATTTCCATGGTGTAAATACTCCCACCACAGAAAATTTCACAGCTGTAGCATGGGACAGTTCTGAAGAGCTGCGCAGAAGCTGCTCTTGCAAATTGACCTCCTGCATAACCCTGAATACTATGTGGTTTCCAATGCTTTGTTGTCCTTATTCCCAGTCAGAATATCTCAGCTGGGTGTGGTTGACTTAAGAAATATTTTAAGTCTAACGTGTTCTTGTAGATCATTGAAGTTTGCAAGGAGCGCTTTTGAAAGATGACATGCAGAACTTACAGGCTAATTTCTTCTGCCTCATTGAAGCAGCTTAAAAATATATATGTGAAAACTTTGTATCATCATAAACCTACAGGAAGAAAGGAGGAGATGAAAACCATCAGAAGTGGATAGCTTTTAACAAATGTGTCTAAGACCAAGCAGATGGAAACATTGCTGATGGCTGCCACTGAGCAGAGGAAGCTGCGCCAGGAATGTTTGCAAAAGGAACAGGGGTGGAAACAGGATGCAACCTGCCCAAGAAACCTCCGCCAAAGTCTCCCCACTCAGAGAAGACAAGCACTACAGAGTGGCTGGTGAAAGGAACTGCAGTTTGTGTGTCAGGAATAGTGGGAAAATCAAGTGACTCATCAATGGAAAACACTTGGCATCTAAACAAAGATTGGGGG